>APFE030584214.1:2700-112615 GCA_000404065.3 Pinus taeda
TAATGAATCAAGTTCCCAAAGGCGAACATCATGTTGGATATTATCCTTTAAATTCCCTATGAACAAATCAATCCTATGTCCTCTGGAATATTTTTTACCCTTATGTTCAATTTTTGGAACTCCTCAATGTGCTCCATTATTGAACCCTTTTGTTTGAGACTTATCAATTGGGCTAAAAAAAGTGTTGCTTTTTGTATCCCCATAATGTGTTGTCAATTCTTCCATAAAAATTGCCCAAGTGATAATTTTTTTACGAGAGCAAAGCCATTGATACCATAAAAACTGATTTGGTTCCAAATATAAAGTTGCACTATGTACCTTTTGTGTGTTTTGTAAATTATTGAGATCGAAAAATTGCTCCATTTGTAATATCCATGTTGTGGGATCCTTGCCATCAAACTTCATCATATCAATTTTTGCAATATGGTGGGTCTTTGATCCAACATTAGAGTCTATGAAATCATGATGAACATTTCTTTTGTGCTCATCATGAGTTTCCTTTACCACCCTTTCACCATTAGTAAGCATTTCTTGTAGAAACTTTCTCAAATTTGTCTTCAAATCTTCCATGCCTGTCTTTAAACAATCCATCTTAGCTTCTACACCTTTCTTTAAACCATCCATCTTAGCTTCTACATCTTTCTTTAAACCATTCATCTTAGATTATGTTGCTTTTTGTGCAAGTGACACTTGTTGCACTTGGTCTTGTAAATTTGATATGTCATGTTGCATTTCTTCCTCTTCTTCATGAGTCATGCTAGAGCTTTTAGGTTGCTTACTAGGTGTTTGAATTTTCTTTCCTTGGGCATCAATTACTGATAATAATGCTTTACTATGCCCTTTGAATTCCTTCAAACTATTTTTTCAAACCAAGCTTATGCAAAAATTTAAAAAAAGCTACACACCGTTTTTCACTTTGTAGGAGTTTGATATTGAATCTGATGTACCTCTGTAATTTCAGATCATACAATTTTGAAATTGTGATCTACATTAGCCCTCTATGTTGTCTTTCCAATGCCACCAGTCTAATCCAAATTAGATTCTCTGGGGAAGAGTTATGCTAAATCTCCCATAGTGACCTGATTATAGACTAGTTCAGTAGAACGAACTTGTACGATGTGCCATGAGTCACTGTTTCGACTTTTGACTCTAAAAAATATATACCAGAAACTACAGTCCATCCTATTTTTGTACCTTCTTACAAAATTTCAATCTGATGCTCAGATAGAAAGTTATGAGCATTTTCCCTAGGTCACCTGTTTGGAATGTAATTTAGGAGTCTGCAAAAATACCAACTTCCTTAGAGCATATCTCCACAAATTTAGTGTGAAAAGCTCTGAAATCCGGACTCAAGGTTTAGTGTGATTGCTTCTCAAATGGGTTTTTCTTTTAGCTTCTGAAACATCGCCGAAAACAAGTTAGAGCAAAAATTCCACGATGATCTATTTGGAGTAGCGAAACCCTAGAATCCAAAGCTCTGATACCAAATGTTATGAAACCAGCTCACGAAACGATGGAAAAGATAGTTGAATGCCTTATAATTCTGCCTCTTCGAGGGGGAAAACTCCTTTACATTACACAAATGAACAATTATTGGATGACTCAAATGACAAAACCTCCTTTCTATATATCGGAGTCTAAGGAGTCACAATATAACCCAGCCGACCTAACAATAATAATATAAAGCCACAAAAATAACAATAGAGGGATTCTATGGGGCATAGTAATAACAATATGGGGACAATAGGGGCACAACAATATTAATAACGGATACAACTACAATAGTAATGGGGTAATCACTAGTATTATAGGGACCTAACATTGCTCTAGCTATGTTATCTCGGCCTTGGAAGGTGGATTTGACATATTTATATAATGTGCATCCCTTTTAGAAATAATGATCGTAAGGAATGCATTTTGAGAGAATAGTGGTAATCTATGACGTGAATTTTAAGGCTCCATGGTGTAAGTGTCCCACACGCCTATGCGAGATTTCTCCAACATCTGGACTCTGCGCCTTTTCTTCCTTGATACTCAGTGCAACACAAGATTCCACCTCAACTTTGTAGATACTTTTCACTCTAACTCCAATTGGTTTCACTTTATGAGTAGATAGATGTCTCAGAAAGGCTTTCCTCTTATTTAAAATAACATCATAGCCTCTGTCCTTGAATACAACTACAGAGATCAAGCTCTTATTCAACCTAGATACATACATAACATCTTTCAGATGAATATTGGAGCCTGACTCCCTCTCAAAGGTTAGAGTTCCAATTGATTTGGTAATGTGCCTTCCATCATCACTAAGTTCTTTGTGCATCTAGAGATCATTCTCCTCTAGGCTACTAGATAATTATTTGCATCCTATCATATGGAATGAGGGGCATGAATCTAGGTACCATAAACTCCCCATTTTAGTGTTGTCCATGCATGAAATTAGGGTGAAGTATAATTCAAATTATGAGGCAAGTGCATCACCTCTTGCTCCTCTTGAAGGATTATTTTTACAATTCTTGTGCATATACTTTGTGACATAATTCCCATATTCATGGTAGTGAAAACATTTTATCTAGTTTCTGTCCTTTTTCTTTCCATTGTTTTAGTTGGGTTGTGGCTTGCTTTTGGCCTTCTTTCCCTTCCCAACCAAGGAAAATTTGCCTTGCTTGTCATATTTGGATGTTACTACATATCTAATGTTCTGCCAAATTTCTTCCTCCACCAAATCAGACCAAAATACCTCCCAATTTGGTAATTTTTCCTGTCCATTTACAAGTTCCTCGTAGTTGTGCTAGGATTTTCGTAGGCCTAGGAGAGGTAGGATCATTAGTTCTGAAGAGGGAATATTTTTTCCAACCCCTCCAAGCTCATCTCAACACTGAGTGAACTTGGAGAAGTAACATGGAATGATTTCTCCTTTCTACATGAAGATGTTTCTATGTTTGTCCCTTAATGCCAATTTCCTGACATCACTAACATTTTTGAATATCTCAGTGAGGGTATTCCACAAGGAAAACGGAGTCTCCTTGCCATGTAAATTTGAGACTATGTGGTCTCTCATATCCTCCTTAATGGTCCTCCTGGATTTTTTGATATCCTTATTCCATTTGGCTAACTGTTGTGCATTTGATACTTCTAGATTTGCAATTTCAGTTTTTTTGTACCCCATAAAATCATTATTGTCAAGAACTTCTTCCATCATGTCCTTCTAGGCTATGAAATTTGAGGTTCCCTCAAGGGAATACTCCAATATAATTTAGTTGAAATACATTTTCCCACAAGAAACAAAAATGCTTCACTGAATCTACAAATCGAGCCTTTGAAGGAGAAGATCTACTGGTTGGGCTCTTGTCTAATTTCTACTCTAATAACATGTATAAACTAATAGAAATTTTCTACAACTGATGAATTCAAAATGAAATAAAAGGAGATTACAAATTTCCTCTACTATTTTATGGAATGGAAGTCACAGTTCAGAAACACATGCAATGACAAGGCACCATTAAAACCATAAGAAAAAAATGATTTTACAGGGGAAACCGAATGGAAAAAACCCCTCCATTGCTTTTCATTAATCAAATGAGAATGAGAGACTGTTAAAATTTCATTCTTTGATCCTAGAGTACACCTTTCACTGAAAACATTTTCTCTTGTTGACTATATTTCTCTTTCCAAGACTTATCCAATTCAAGGCCCCAACTTCCTCCTATTTCCTTGTGCAAATCCCAAGGAGTTGATCACCTGCGTAAATGCCAAGGCTATACACTCAACTAGTATACAATTGATAATTAAAATGTTCCTTTTCTTCCACTCTATCTATGAATTTCAAATTCCATGCATGTCTAGGCTAGTTTTAACTAAGATGTCACTAAGTTAACAACAATTTTACTACTTAACTCACCTTCAACTGACTCAATTAATTATTGGAGCTTAGTAAACTATGCTGAATAGAAGATAACTGAAATAGATTGCTAAATCCTATCAATAAGTACATGCAAAACTCCATCCCAAGCCTATAACTCGAATTTACTACACTATCTAGTATAGATATCCATGTCACACAATTTAATGGTAATCCAAGTCATCTTGAAAATGTGGAAAATCAAATTACTAAATTTGACTAAGAAAAAAGTGAAATTGATCCTTTCTTGCTACAATTTGTAGCAAAATTTATTTAGTTCGTAGTGCTTTCCAAATCTAAATATATTGAGGTTATAAAGACCATCAACCTTGGATTGATTTCAGGCAAGAAGATCTAAAATCACTACTACAATTTGAAGAAGGTAGGGATGATAGCATAAGTGTTGATGCTAAGAAGTAAGACGATGTTGTCCTAAACTAAAAGGAGTAAAACCAATTGAAAGTAGAATATTATAAGTTGATGTTGAAGAGTAGATACCTTATTTTTCTTGGCATTTGTTGCAAAATAATGTTAGAACCATGGACCACAACCCCATACGTAGCACAATTCTACCTATGTCAATATATTTTTCCAAAGTCGAACATAGGAGCAATTCACTCGATTACTGGCCATTACTGGATGCTCTCAAGGGCGACATAACTCATCATTAATGACAATGAGTGTCAAGGTGAAAGAGCCCATCCAAGTAGGTATAAATGTATGTGTTTATGTCTAGTTACTTTTGGAATTTGGCAATCACGAGACATTGGGATGTCCCCTTTCTTCCAGCAAGGAAGTCTACCATTGAGGCATGTAGACATCAATGCACTAAAAAATAATTATGATCTTGTTCCCAGTTGAGGCGCTGAAGTCAATGGGAAAATATCTATTGAAAGGTGGGCCTTATGGATCCCATGTTAGTCAAATAGAGGATAAGAGAAGATTGTGAAGGACCAAGGGTATCAATATAAACTTTGATATTTTATTATGGATCTTTCCCACTAGGAAACCTAGTTTTCAAGAATGTTTCATGTCTAGTTTCGTCGGTTGTTGGGTTTTCACAACTATGCTTATTTTTATATTTACTATTTTATTCAATTATTTTTTATGCTATTATATCCTACTTTTGAGATAGAAAATTCTTGTTCAAGTGTAAGAATACTTCCAATGAAGCCATGTACATTACACAACAACAATTGTACTCATACTCAAGTTTTAAACATAAGATTCAAAGTATAATAGGCCATGAGAAACCCACTAATATTAGGGAGATGGTGCCAAGAATTGTTGAAGAGGAGAGTGGCACTTTGGATTGATAATGTTTGTCAACCATTGTTCAATATAATCATGATTTTATTGGCTCTCTTGCTAAAATATTCCGCTCTGTAGGTCCTTGTCTACCATGCCATGCAAATACTCTATAGTTCAAATATTGATCTCTCGGAGATGATGGATATAATGATGGACATGTCAAGAACTTCTCAATCTTAGGTATTAATTATTTCTCTCCATAATCTTCATTAGTCTATCCAATAGATTGTAAAGGGTGGTTAGAGAAGGATTCTATATATTCTCGTGGAGATGGGTCATTGACATGTCATTCCTAGTTTATACTAAAATTTTCTCTTCTTGAGATGGAGAGAGCTTCCCAGCTACTACTAGGTGTTGAGAGGTTTCTTGGAGGATCATCCTTCAAACTCTTTTTCAACCTTGAGTTCTACTTGTTGTTCATTGATCCATATCTAGCACAAGGATTAGTATGTGGGGGGTTCTTACAACACCTCAAATTAGTTAAAATGTTGAATTTAAAAATAATGAATTAAAGCTAACTGCAAAATGAGAATGGAAAACTCACATGATGAGGCTTCAGAGAAACCCACTAAAGTGGGAGCGTAACACTAGAACCCTTTTTCATGGGTTTCTTTGCGTCTGAATGTTTCTCCTCCCCCAAGTTAGCATTGTTAGGAAAGTTAAAAAAATAACTAAATTTCTAAATGATTCAATCCCATTTTAGCATGTCCTTAGCATTGAATCCAAAAATTTTGATCAAAATATATGTATTAAATTACTAACAATTAATTATCAAACCTAGAATCATCAGACTAAGATATCCTAGCAAAGTCTATGTAGAATTAAAGATGAATCTATCCAAATATAATATAATCTACTGTAGGTATGCTTTTTTTTGAACCGATAGATCTCCAATTGATTAAAGATGGACCCATGACTGGGGAAACCTAAACAGGCCCCTCGGATCCCGTGGTGGCTGCCCTCAATGTGTCGAGCCCTCCGAATAATAGCGCCGCGCACTCGTCCGTCTTCCATGGAGGAGATGGATTATGGGATTGATGCTATTTACTTCAAGTATATGGTAATAGGTCACCCTTTGGACCAAGACTATTTCTTCATCAAGCTAGCCTCTAACACGACCTTCTTCTCCTCGAGTGAGAAACCAGAGAACAGAGAAATGAGGGAGGAGAAGGGAAAATTCCTGAGAATCACTCATCAAAAGGCACCACCTCTACTTTCCCCTCAGTAATAGAAATGAAGACAAAAAGGGGTCAAGTGCAGCAAGAAAAAACAAAAAAAAAGGAGTAACTATAAGCCAAAAGCCAAGAAAATTCTAGAGTTGGAAATCCAAGACTCAGGAGTAGTCGTTTACGGAGAATACATGCAAGAACATGCAATTATCAACAAATTCATGGGCATCTCACCCATAGAGAAATACATGTACTGGTGGATCCAAACCAAATGGAAATCAAGGGGGGAAATCAGACTCCAAATGGGCTCAAAGGGGTTCTTCACAATAATTTTTGACCTTGTATAAAATAGAGATAGGATATTTGAAAGAGGTCCCTACTTCTTCAACTCAACAAGACTATATATGAGATTTTGGAAAGAAAGCTTCACTCTATAGAAGGATTATTTCACAAGAGCCCTAATGTGGGTGCACCTATTTTCCTTTCCAACATATTACTATCCTCCTTAGGTCCTAAAATGCATAGGAGACCAATTGGGAGAATATATAAAAATGCTTGAAGGCACTAGAAGTAGACACTATGTCTCCTATGCCAAAATTTGTGTGTATATAGATGTCTTTGGACCCCTCCCAGAAGCCATAAAACTAATTTTTAGGGATGAATTCTGGCTTCAAAGTATAGATTACAAACACATCTCCTTCAGGTGCAGGAAGTGTTGTGAACAAGGACATCCCTTCAAGGACTGTCTGCAAAACAAAACCCCTCAAAATGACGATCATGCAAGCAAGAAAAAGGACAGTAAGGGTTTCACCAGAGTGAATAAAAGAAATAAAAATAATAAGAGAAACAATACAAATAAGGAACAACAACAAGGCATTACTCAAAACCAGTTTGATGCCCTAGTCGATATGTAAGAAGATTCTTCTCTGAATTAACCGACAAGAGATGAGACAAGAGAACACAAGAAAACTAAGACAAAGAGGGAACAAGAGGACATAGACGTATATCAAGGAAATAAGGAAAATGATAACTCATAGGAGGATACATAAATCAAATAGATATTGGCAGGTGAAACCCCAAAGGAAATTTCTATAGAAGAAGCATTGGAAGGAGTAGACCTAGCATAAATAGCAGAGGAATGGAAGACAAATGGAATAGAGGCAATCCTAGAACACCAAATCCAAAAAATATAAGGATCATATTTCCTCCAGGAGGAACTCAAGCATAGTGCATTTCATCCTCCACTAGATAACAACATATCAGAAGGCATCATAGAAAATATTTCAACAGGAAGGTATAACCGAAAGGACCAAGCCACAAAAGGGTAAGAAAAACCACCAGCCAACTTCTTCAAGAACTCGGAACCAACCTCATCAATGAAGGAAAGGTAAAAGACATATCCCTAACCCCCTCTCTTTATCCATCAATTACATTTCTTGAAATATAAGAGGACTCAATGGTCATGGAAAGAAAGGAAAATTGAAAAATAGAATCCTTGTCGATAAACCTGATGTCTTCCTTATTCAAGAAACTAAACATGAGTCTGATCATTTTACTCTCCTGCAAAAAATCTTCTTCAAGCATTACAGTTACGCAGCCAACTCTTCCATAGGATGAGCAAGAGGAATCATGATCATATGGAAAAGCTCACAGTTCGATCTCATCTCCTCTATGGCTACATATCATTGTCTTGATAATTATAGTCTCCAATGACAGAATATGCATCACTAATATCTATGCCCCCCATACATTGATTAATCGAATCAAGATGCTTCAAAGTATCTCTAATTTAGTGGATTCCATCCACATGCCTTATAAAATCCTCGCTAGGGACATCTACATCATAACGAATCTTAGGGGAAAAAAGGAGGAATTTAGAAACTAGACAAGGATTTAGAAGGCTTTCTAGCCACTATCAAAAGCCTCAATATCATAGATATCCCTACAAGTAAAGACACCTTTACATAGAATAATAGAAGAGGGGGAGAATGGAAAATATCTTCCAGGCTAGACTGTTTACTCTTCTATGAATAAGTCTACCTTACCTCCTTTGAAACAGAGGCTAGAATTCTCCCACAAGTTGGTTCTGATCACTGGTCAATCTCATTAAAGATACATATCTCTGTTCGCCCCAAAAACATGCCTTTCAGATTCGAGGCCTTTTCGCTTGATCACACAGATTTCCTGGGAAATATGAGGCAATGGTAGATCAACTAGAAGACAAGAACTTGAACAAGATGTTCACCTTCCAACAAAAATTTAAATCCATCAAAGAGGAAATAAAAAAATGGAACACGAAAACTTTCGGCAATATTTTCAAGGAAAAACAAACTTGGAGCATAAAATGGAACTCCTCTAGCAACAAATAATTAGTTAAGGCATCACTGATCACAAAAATAAAGAAGAGATCAAGTTAGAACAAAGTTGGGAGGAAAGAGCCACTCAAGAAGAGAAACTATGGCATCAAAAATCCAAAATAAACTGGCTAAAATGGGGGGAAAGGAACACTGCCTTTTTCCATAAATCAATGATCTAGCTAAGAAGGAATAACAGAATTATAGCTCTATAGAACCGAGAGGGAAACCTCATTCATTCTCAGGAGGAAATAACTCAGTACTTCAACGCTCTCCTCACGGAGCCGACGAATAATCAAGTAAAGGATATTCAAAAAATTACCAACCATATTCCTAAGGTCCTAAGAGAGGAACATAAGAAAATGCTTCTAAGAAAGGTTTCACTTTAGGAGGTGGAGGATGTAGTCATCAATATTCCCACCGAGAAAGCTCCTAGACCGAATGAGTTCAACATTGACTTCTACAAAGTTTGCTAACCTATCTTAAAAAATGAGGTCCATGCCCTGGTTAAGGAATCCATAATCCAAAAATTTGTCCTTAAACCTCTTAATGTCATGTTTCTCACTGTAATTCCCGAAGGAAACATAGCAAAATCCTAAGACAAGTTTCATCCCATAGCCCTCTCTAATGTTATCTACAATATCATCTCCAAATTTTTGGCCAACCGCTTGAAAGTTATCTTGTCTCTTCTAATCTCCCAACATCAAACTGGCTATGTGGAAGACAGGAAAATAATGGACAGTATCATCCTCTCCCATGAACTAATCCACTCTCTCAAACTGCTAAAGAAACTTGGTATGATGATCCAAGTAGATATGTCCAAGGCTTCCGACAAAATCAGTTGGGCTTACATGGGAGAAGTTTTGGCAGCTTTTGGGTTCCAAAAGGAATGTATTAAATGGATCATGGTGATGGTTTTATGAGATTTTTTCTCAATCCTCCTAAGTGGCTTCCCCTCTTTGCCCTTCCATGCTACAAGAGGCATAATATAGGGCGACCTGATTTCACCCTTTCTCTTTGTAATAATGGTAGAAGTGCTCAGTCGCTCTATCACTATTGCCTTATCTTATAATTCCCTATTGGGCCTTAAGCTCCTCATTCCACACACCAACTATTTTTGGATGGCACTCTACTCATGGGTCTCCCTACTGCTAAATAAGTCTCCTCCTTCAAGGCCATTCTCTCTGATTTCTCTGGTGCCTCTAGCACCTCCATCAATCAAGAAAAATCTAATTTTTTCTTCTTCAATACCCCTTCATCCATAGAAAGAAACATTTATAGAATCCTTGATTTTCCTATTAGCATCCTCCCCTACAGATACCTCAAGGTGCCCCTCATAGAAAAGAAAATGGCTCGCTTCAATTGGGATGCATTCATAATCAAATTAGAGAAGAGGCTAACAAATTGGACCTTCTAATCGCTAAATCTGGTAGGCCATGCAGTTGTAATAAAATTTGTTTTATGGCTATTCCTCATTATTTATATTATGTTTTGGCTGCCCCAAAATCAATCTACAATGCCATCAAAAATCTACAAAGGAACTTCTTATGAGAGGTGTGGAAAAAAAGCATAAATGGGATCTAGTAGCATGAGAAAAAAATGTAAGCCCAAACAAAATGGCATCCTTAGACTCAGGGACACTGATTTCCTTTGAAGGTCCTTGGGAGCCAAAATTCTGTGGAGATGGATGGTAAACTCCAAATCCCCCTGGGGAATCCTATGGAAGGGAAAATATGCTCCCACCCACTCGCAGGAGCAAATTATAAGGCATAGTGGAAGTATAAATGGTCCAATAATTTGGAATCAGGCATGGGAAAATTGGGAAATTATCCATAAACATAGCTTCTGGGAGGTAGGAAAAGGTGACAAGGCACTCTTCTGGGAAGATGCCTGGCAGCAAAGGCCAGAACTTGATAACAATCGATGTCAACAGATTAAGTCTGAAATGAAAAACAAGGGTAGGATCAGGGTCTATCACTATTGGAAACCCAACACTGAAGGTGATCGGTGGAGAGAATGGATTGATGACAAAGAGTGGCATCCCCCAATCAACCCTCAGGTGCAGCAACAACTATCAACTAAACTCCAAAAGAGGAAAATTCTCTACGACGCCTTCGAGGATAAGATCTAATGGTGTCAAAACCCAGTTGGGCACTTCAATATAAAGAAAGAATATAGATATATAGCCCATTCATGACCAAGTTCAACCAGAGGTCAAACGAAAATAGTTGTGGGATAGAAGACATTGGCCAAAAATATATATCTTCCTCTGGCTCACAATGCAAAGGAATTCTAACTCGGGATAACATAAGAAAAAAGGGATTTATCGAACCCTCCAAATGCTATGTATGTTAGCAAAAATAAGAAACGACAAATAATTTGTTGATTGAATGCCTCTATGCAATTAAGCTACGAAACTAGGTAAGTTTGGTCTTTAAAGCATCAGATCGAGATCCCTCCTCCATTCTTAACACCATTGAAAACTAGAGATCCTCCTTTTCCCAAATCCTCTTGTCAATAGGGCATGGAATCTTGTCCCGGGCATAATATGTTGGGCTCTTTGGGAGGAAAGAAACACCATAAGATTCCAGGGAACCTCACTGCAAGCGAAAACCACCCTCTCTAACGTCAAGAAATCAATTCGAGAATTTGTGGCCTCATCTACTCTTCAGGATCCCATCAACCATCCGAGCAACTCAGACATGAGAATTCTTAGCATGTTGGATCTCCATATCACCTGATCCTCGACTTCCTCATCCATTTCTAGAAACAGGGGACCTACTGGAAAATGGTCACCCCCAGAGAAAGAGAAGATTAAGCTTAACAAGGATGGAATGACCAAAGGCAACCCAAGCTCGACAGGATTTGGGGAGGCCTTTAGGAGCACTCACGGGGGAATCTTGTGGATTTACAAACACAAAATTGGTTCTTCAACCAATAATTCCATCGAACTACATGCTCTGGAACACACAATAACCATCACAAAGAGCCTTAAGTTCTGCCCTCTGATCATAGAAGGTAATTCAACTCTGGCAATGTAGGTTAGTAGGAAACTCTAGCAAGGGATGGATGATACCAGGGTATCTGATAAACCACATTTAAATAAAATAATACAGAGAATAAAAAACAACATTGAAAGCATGAAAGGGATACACTTGCAGGAAATCAGAAGAGAAGGGAATAAGTTGGTAGATAGGTTGGCCAAAGAAGGTACAATAGGTAACCTCTAGTTGTGATAAAGGTCATGGCATGACCTGGGATACAACAATCTCTGTCAGCATTGCGAAGTCATCAATGAAAAGGACAATTGGAAAAATGAACAATAATTTTTCAAGAATCTCCAGTCACATCAATGATGGCTCAAGGAATTTGGAGGGTTGCGTTCAGACAATTATATGCCTAGGGTTGTCCTCTATTTGGCAGTCGTGATTTACAACCCTCCCACGGCTCCACTCTCCATTGAGGTTACCACCCTTCTTTCCAATTAGTCAAGTGAGGTACCCTACCCTCCACCTAACTCCAATACCTACCACGCTTCATCTTCACTCTGCTTCCCTCATCTCCTAGCTGCCCCCCTGCCCGTGAGGTTGTCTAGCCCTTATGAATACCACCCGTCTCCCTCCCATCCCCATCATTCCGCCATCTCTGTTCCCTTGTTATATCCATCTCCTCCCTGTGCTTAGCCTGTAATCTACCCCCTCCTTTCCCATGGCTCCCAAGTGTAGCTCTAGACTAACTCCTAGTTGGGGGTGAGGTTGAGGAAGAGAGTCATCACGCTGGAACTCCTTAGGTTCTCCTCCCACCAATCACATTGAGTCCTTGCTGTGGCGTGTAGCTCTAAACTTCTTTGTGGTGGTGAACCCTAAAACCCAAGAGATAATTGTGAGCTTTGAGGCTCAGGCCAGAGCTTTAAGAAGATGTGCTCCCTCAGAGGAAGTGGATGCTGAATTTTCCTCGATCCCTGACCCCACTCTCACTAGAGCCAGACAAAATTTGTATGCGTACTTCATCGACATCTGGTCGCAAAGGGAGACCATCCTGGGATTGGCTTTACCAGAGTAGGAAAAGCACTCCAAGGTGGTGGAGAAAAAAATTGACAACCTCACTGACAAATTTATGCTTTTTGTTGAGGTTGTTCACCACTTCCATTTCATCACTCACAAATATCCTCAATATATTGTCATAAACAACAAGTCCACTGCGAAGATGCATTTTCGATCAGATTTCTCTCCAGACATAAAGAAAGAAACCATGGCAGCCTCCTCCAACCATCCATCTGTTATGGCGCCACAGGAGGGAAGCACCCAAGAGTAGCCCATTATCTTGGATGATGATCCGGTCACCACCAACCCTTAATGAGTGCAGAAAGACCCTTTTTGATACATCTCCCATGCAGTTGCAAGGTTGCGACAGAGAAAGAGGTAGCGAATACAGAGTAGAAAATAAAGGCCCTCAGTGTTGACAATCTAGGCTCGACTCAATATTTTGGTCTCGTTTTGGAGTCAGCAACAATTTTGGTTTCTGTTTGTTTTCCTTGTACCAACAAAACAAAAAAATAATCTATTGTAGTAAATTAATAAATAAAAATCAACAAGTAAATGACATGTTTCAGAAATATATATATATATATATATATAATATATTATATATATATATATATATATATATATATCTATTATATCTATATCTATATCTATATATATGCAAATAAGCATATGTTTGAAACTAAAGATTATCTCACCTAATCCTTGACCTAGATTCCCCAACAAGGTTACAAAATGCAAATTTTCACTTCTCATAGGAAGGAATTCATGCGTTCAATAGTAGGTTGGATTTGAATAAACACATGATTACCATTTTGGTAATTTGTCTCATAAAATCAAATACTATAATTTAAAGGTTGAAAGTAAAGCCAAGGCATTGAAAGTAACACTATGGAATGCATCAATGGGTTAGAGGACAGGAAGTTCCATAAAGGTTGTAAGATGCAATTTGTCATATAAATAGTTTATTCGTTCATGTAACTTGGAGGAATTAACTACTTGCTATCATTATTTTTGTTCAAATACCCTTTCCTATATTGAATCTCCTAACTCAAAAATACCATAAAGTCATTGAATTTGAACTAGATTATCTTTGAAAAAATAAATAAGCATAACATAAGTAGAAGTGAAGGCATGAAATGCTGTAAATAAACTTAAAAACATATAAATCAATATAAGAATAGAATATTTAGCTTAGTAAACTAGTACATCTACAATTTAACAGAGATCTAGTCCATTAACATACTAAGAAGAGACACGAAAAATAAGTATTAGCAACATTCGTTGATAATAATTCAACATTGTTATGTAGAGGCAACACTCAAGTTTGCTGCAATGATGAAGCTCCTAATCAACTATTTATGCTAAGCCTTGCTATAAGAATGAACATCTAAACTATAGTGCCTCTTATCTAGCTTGAATATTTGTACGAATAGAGCTTTGGGTTAATGAAAAGCAATCCCCCAATCTATAATTTTTCTTAGCGTACATGGTACATTCAATCATGGAAAATTTTAGGGGTAGAAATTTATCTTAATGTTTAGAAACCTTGTGAAAACTCACTAGTCCATGATATGCCGTCTATAAAATGTTTGGTGGTATTTCTGTAAAAATATTCAAATTTATAATAACTTTATATAACCTCTATATATAGTTTTAGTGATTTTTAAGCTAAAATGATTTTATACTATAAAATTTGGGGAAACATTTATAAAAAAAAGGAAATTAACGAATCTTTTTATTGGAAAAAGCATGGAAAATTAGCTCACTTGCGAATATTAGCCCCTAAAAGTTTCCCTGCATCCAGTATAGGAGAATGATGATTTTAGAAGGTTTAATTGGTGATTTTTAACCCCAAGAATAAATGAGATATTAAAAAAATATTCTTAGATTAAAATAAGTGATATTCATTCCCCATGCTATTAAAATGTCTACTTTTGTGTTTTCCCCAAATTTGGGCATGATTTGGAAATCTAGGAAAATTGTGAATTTGAGACAAATTAGTCTCAAAGAACCACATAAATATTCCAAACAATAAATAATCTCGGAAAATGTACAATACATAAAAAAATTTCTATGATGGGAAAAAAACCAAGTCCCAAAATTTTCAAATTCACCTCCATCGCCTCAAGAACTATGACCAAAGTTGGAAGTCCAACAATTTTGACCTATAACCATATTTTGGTATTGGAAATATGAATGGTTTAGAATATATTTGATACCCTTGGCTACAAAATCCATGTCCTAGAATTCCTTCTAGAAGGACATAAATGTACCAACCACAATCTAGTATCCAAACTCAATTGTTGGTATTGAATTGGACTAGATAATTCATCATTTACAAAAACATGTAAAACTCAATAGATTCAGTAATGGCTCATAAATTAATACAAATTAGAAACCTTTTACCTTATTATGTGTTTGAAAGGGTTCAAGGCACATGACGGTGAAAATGCAAAATAATAATAGTGATATAGGATTATGAGTGTAAAACATGAGGGACAAATGACCAAATTACGTTTTGGAAAAGGTGACAAAACTAGATCCCTACAGTGTCTGTGGACAATGACATTATGTTTAAAACAACATATCATCTTTCTCTATATATAATTACCATTTATGTCAACCTTCAATGTAACATTCCACAATCCTAGGTAAAAAATAAAACATTAATTGTTTATTATAGATTGATATATGTATATGGAAGTTTACAAGTGACTTTCTTTTAACTTAGAATGAAAGCACTGGAAATCTTAGAGTACTTCCCTACATTTTATGGATGGTAAATTGGATAAACCATTACCCCTGATTATGATGCCTCACCCCAAGGGAATCAAAGTGAGTTGAATCCTTGTTTAGTAACAAATAGCAACAATATTTAAGAACTTCACATCTAGCTCTAGATCACTTGAGGTAGGCATTGGGGCTTGGAAGTTTATAAGTTTGTAATAGTTTCAATGATCACTATTAGTGTACTCATTGTATATTATTCACATTGTAGTTTTTTATTGGTTTTAGCTTGTGTGATTGCGAGAAAGATTGTTATTGTCCCCATTTAGATTCAAAACCTATAAATAATCTTTGGAGCTCTTAAGGAGAATATTATTGTAATAATTTCAAACTTTACTACTTTGAAAACAACAAAGAATAAAACAAGCACAGGAAAGATATACATATTAACCAAATCGAATTTTCCACTTTTTAATTCACTAATTTAATATAATAAACACTAATGCACTTATTAACAACCTCAAATTTATCCACTTTCTAACCGACTTTGTTTTATATTAAAAACAAAAATGTTTTATATTAAAAAACAAAAATACATTTAACAAAAAAGTAAAAGATACGCTTATTAATAACAAATAATTAAATAATTAAAAATATATGATTAACTGTAATTAATTAAGTGATAAAAATACTAATAATAATAATTAATTTACAATTTTAATGTGATATGACTTTAGTGTAATTTAATGGAAGACAAATAATCTTTTTTTTATGAAAAAATATGTACATTTTAATACTATTGTAACTTAATATTCATCTAACAAAGCGTGCATATGATTCCAACCATATGTAAAGTTCCTAATTTTAATGCCAAAATGAAATAAATACAATGTTTTGATGAAATGGTTTTCTGTAGTGCAATATTTATAATTGTAATAAGTTGTAAATTTTCCCGCCTTGACACAACTATGACACACAAAAGATGTCTATCCATATAATATAGACGTAAAATAATCCCAATGATACATAAAAATACATATTTGATACCATCATTGTGAATAATTAAGTATTTTTTAGAATCTACATTAAAAAAGATGCAATAGAACTCATTGTCGCATTCATTACATCACTACAAAGATATTAAAAATGGTATGGATTGATAAAAATGGTATGGACTGAAAATATGATATTGAAAAACAAGAAAATGGAAGCAACCTAAGGCAAAAAAAAATGGTGTCCACTATTTTACTGTGTTTTGAGATATCTATGCTTCAAATTTAACAAGGCGATTTTCAGATATCTATACTTTCAAATTTAACAAAGGGAAAAAAACAACTGGAAGACAAATACATTATGCAACACTGCTAAAGAAAACACCAAGCAACATATCGTGGTAGTGAATATTGGGATAGGAAAAGTGGGATATACATATTAAAATTGAATTTTATTTGAAACATAGGATAAACTAGCTCCTCATTATAATATTTTAGAGAAACACACTCACCTAATTGTAAACATTAATTTAAAAGAGCTTTATTCCTTGAAAAATTAATTGTTTTGTAAAACGATTTCGCCAACCATTATTTACGACTATGATGTGTTGTTTGGTATGTTCAATTATGTACTCATTTTTTTCTTCTATTTATAGATCACATTCCAAGTAGAGATATATTGGTTATTTTCTAAACAAGTTAACCAAATATTTTGCAATAAAATTTTAAAATAACATGATGATTTTTCAAATTATGATATTTTTAAATATAGAGCATGGAGACAAGTAGTGTATTTATTCTTCTCGTACCCCATAAAAATGAAGTTAGTGGCATTGAATCGGCACTAAATCTAATATTAAAGATGTGATGTTTTCTCAAATATATAAATAATATATATATATATATAATATTATATAAATATATATATATATCATGGTAGAGTTATATGTTTATATATATATATATATATATATATATATATATATAATTATCACGGTAGAGTTGAGGGAGTGAACAATTTGGGAGAATACTTTAGCCACTTTTATCTTTTATTTCATCTCTTTTTTTCTGAGTAACTAGGGTTTTTGAGTTGAGGGAGTGAAGGGTTGGGGAGAATATCCTAGCTGCCTTAATTTCTTACTTCATCATTTTTTTCTCAGCAACTACGGTTTTGTTTCTTCCCCACCACTTGACGTTTGTGGCTGATCACGCTCATGAAGATGTTGCTTTCTTGTTGGGATTTGATGCTTGAATGTGACTCACGCATGATTATGGATACTTATTTTGGGCTTTCTGAACATCGTGTGCCCAATTTCAAGATTTTCATAGTTTTGTTTATGGGCCATTGTGCCTTGCTTTGTTTGTGTGAAGTTGTTTTTAGTACATTAGTAATTAGAAGCTTGGACTTGTCTATGTTTTGCATGGTTTTCCTTTCTACTCCTTAGGGTTTGTTATATTTATGTTGACCCTAAGAATTTTAAATGGTTTTTTGAAATATTTAGCTATTTTCTGCAACAAAAGGTCTTCTCGCTACCCTATTTGGGTTTATTTTCATTTGGTTTTATCTATTTTCACAACACGTATTTAAATGTTAGATTAAATATGCAAGATGTAATTTGTTTTCTCTAGGAATAAAATTATGTGTCATTTTCTATGGGAAAGCATATTTAAAAATAATTATTCATAGTTATATTATTTATTTATTTTCCCGATGTGGTCCGCATTCCTCGATATCCCTGATGAGCTGTTATGTCCATTGAATATTCTTCTAGGAAGATTCATCCAAACGGATCAGTTCATGTCTATTAAAAAAGAAAAGAAAGCCTCTGATGGAAATGATATTTTGGGGGTTAATCAAAATCCCTTTTCTGTAACAAATTGATCCTGAGGCCTGTGGGTTATGGCCCACTAAGCCTATCAGAAGCGTTCCTTAGTAGACCCGAATCATATAACTTTATCGAGGATTTTTACACTATCAGGAGCTTTTAAGCCTTAAACCCCGTGGCCATACATTAATCAAACACACAGAAACACAAAGGAAAATCCAACTTAGAACCTATGGGCTGGACATCAAATATTTTAAACCTGCCTTTATAACTATCAACGGGCCCACTCCTTTATTTCTTTTCCGCAGTGCCACTCCTGCGAAACTCTGACTGCCCGATCGCTGATTAGTCTATCAACGATATTGCTATATCGGCCATCGCCATATCGACCCTTCTCTATTCCTCTGTCCATGTCCTTTTGCCTCTATGATATGCGATCACTTATCAGATATGGATCATTGATCTGACACCAGATCTGACGATTGTCACTTAATTGCAATTGCCATTTCTCATTGGCCGGTTCCAATAACTCATAAAGGGTTGCGCCGATGTGATAAAGGTTCTACTCCATAGCGATGTGATCTGGACCGTTGATCTAATAGATCTAACGGATCTTATACATCATTTCTCCAGCCTCCTCTTGGACTTAATTTCATCTGCCATTTGAAGGATTCTGTGTTAAAACACAGTTCCACCACAGTTTACCAAAGAACGCATAACTTCCATTAGTATCTCTAGATCGCCATTGATCCATTCAGTGGTTGATGGTCGATCAACCTGCATTATTTGGACACACATATAAACGTTGGATTTCAAATCATTCATGCATAATACACATAACAGAAATACATACAGGTGCATAATCAACACTAAACACACACATATATTATATTAACACAACACAGTTATAGCTAAGGCAATTCAGCCTTAGAATAATTTCTCCCTCCCCTACATTGGGAATACTCTATCGACACAATTTCTACCTATTCGCTCCCTATATCCCTCTTTTTATTATTACATATATTTATAGAACACGCAGGTTCATCGATATCTAAGATATATTGGATCAGATCACTATGAAGGATCCGATCAATCCTCTCCTTGATCTCCTCTAACAACCTGCTCCATAATGCATGCATGGCAGATAAGTCTCCTCGAGACTTTTATCCATATTTTTCCATCTTTAAATATCTTTTAAAATAGATTTTTCCCTGTTTTGCTCCCCTAGTCCATGTGCTCCTCTTCACTCCACTTTGGATTCCTCCCTTTGACTAAGGGTGTTGGATGCTCTTGCATGAGATTCCTGAGACACAAAAATTTTATGACCTCCTGGTCATATGCTTCTCCTTGTCCTTAGCAATTCTACCCACTGATATTTCACTTCCTCAGTGGAACTACCTTCATGGTCTTCTGTGAGCTACAACCAAGCCTCTGGAATAGCAAGTCCTCCCTGCTGCCACTTACCTCACCAAGCTCTCCTCTATACTTGGTCTTTTGGCAAGCTCTATGGTTCTCTCCTCAAACCTCTTGCTGACTTACAATTCTACCCAACACTTCTTTTGTTGGAATTTTTATCTCTAAGACAACTCTACCCACAATCGCAACTGTGGAGCTGCCTCAACAACTTCTACCCAACTGTAGTTGGAAGTTGTTCTCAGCTTCTCTTGAGCACTCCTTGCTCTTAGGCTGCTGCAAACCTTCTCGCCTTCTGTTGTCGCTATCTGCACGATAGTAAGACCATAAACTCTCCAACTTTATCAACTGTACCTCCTGTGCCTTCTTCTTTCTCTTTGGAATCTTTCTTCTCACAGGAAACCTTTCCCTTCTCTTGCAAGCAAAATCTTTGTCTACTCTAATACCAAATGATGCGAATGAGATTTTGGGGGTTAATCAAAATCCCTTTTTCGTAACAAATTGATCCTAAGGCTTGTGGGTTATGGCCTAGTAAGCCTATCGGAAGTGTTCCTTAGGCCTTAAGCCTTTAACCGTGGACTTACATTAGACACAAATCATATAACTTTATCGGGGATTTTTACATTATCGGGGGCTTTTCATATGCTTTTAAGCCTTAAATCCCATGGCCATAGATTAATCAAAACACGGAAACACGAAGGAAAAACCCGCTTAGAACCTATGGGCTGGACTTCAAATATTTTAAACCCGTCGTTATAACTGACGGTGGGTCCGCTCCTTTATTACTTTTCTGCAGTGCCACTCCTCCAAAACTCTGATTTCTTGATCACCGATTGGTCTATCGACGATATTTCTATATCGGCCATTGGCGTATCGACCCTTCTCTGTTCCTCTGTCCAAGTCCTTTGGCCTCTTCGATATGCGATCGTCGATCAGATCTGGATCGTCGATCTGATGCCAGATCCGATGGCTGTCGCTTAATCGCAATATTGCAATCGCCATTTCTCGTTGCCCAGTTCTGATAACTCATAAAGGGTTCCACTGATTCGATAAAGGTTCTGCTCCATAGTGATGTGATCTAGACCATTGATCTAATGGATCGTGTACATCATTTCTCAAACCTCGTCTTGGAATTAATTTCATCCTCCATTTGAAGCATTTTCTGTTAAATCACAGTTCCACCACAGTCTGCCAAAGCATGCATAACTTCCATTAGTATCTTTGGATCACCATCGATCCATTTAATGGTCGATGGTCAATCAACCTGCATTATTTGAACACACTTATAAACGCTAGATTTCAAATCATTCACGCATAATACACATAACGGAAATACATGCAGGTGCATAATCAACACTGAACGCACACATATATTATATTAACACAACATGGTTACAGCTAAGGCATTTCAGCCTTACAACAATTTCTCCCTCCGCTACATTGGGAATACTCTGTCGACACAATTTCTACCTATTCTCTCTCTATATCCCTCTCCATCTTATTACATATATTTATAGAACACAGAGGTTCATGAATCTCTAAGATACATTGGATCGAATCACTATGAAGGATCCGATCAATCCTCTCCCTCATCTCCTCTAACAACTCGCTCCATAATGCATGCATGGCAGATAAGTCTCCTTGAGACTTTTATCAATCTTTTTCCATCTTTAAATGTGTTTTAAAACAGATTTTTCCCTGTTTTTCTCCTGCATCAGCCTCACCCCTGAGAGTGTCATGAAAATTGAACGCATTGCCTCTCAATAATAATGGTGCTTTGTGTTCCTGAAAAGAAACTCAATTGGTGATAGAATTAATGTGAAATATGTGAAAACTTAAAGATCCAAGGTTCACATCCCCATATTTGTGACCTAGGTCATAAAAAGGAGGACAAGTCGTAGAGCCCTAGAGATTTACTAGTAGCTATATCTCGAGTGGGTTATTAAATTATTCTTGTATATGAAAAAAAAAAAGTAAATAAATAATATAATGGTTCTTAATGACAAAACTCAACCAATTAAGCTAACCCTCAAAACCTATTAATATCTATATTATATACTAAAAAACATTTAAATATCATTTAAACAAAATTTTACATTATAAAAATTTTACACTTTCAAAACTAATCACATTCCAAAAAAGATAAAGTGATTCCTCAATATGATTAATTTTTTTTGAATTACTTCATCATTTATTATCCTCTCAACAACATTATACTAATATACACTAAATCTTTTCCATTTCAAATAGCTAATGGAATTGAGTATGCTATTTTTATTATTGTCATTTCAATTAGCTAATAAAATGGAGTATGTTATGAAATCATTTCAATTTAAGGATAAATATAACCTAAATTAGGTATGTAAAATATTTTGGATTATTTTGAAAATTAAATAGCACATTTTATTATTACTTTCGAATATAGTTTTTTATAATTGTTTTTCATTTTATTGGTATTTATAAATGGTTTAGATTATAAATATAAGATGATGCGTTTTTCTTTAATTTTTTAAATAAATTAAGAATCCTAAATATTTATATAAACATTAAAAAATGTGTTGATAAATTATTACTAAAGAAAAAGAAAGGCTTTCTATCTTGATGAAAGTCCAATTTTTATTTAAAAGTTGGTCTAATTGTTGTAAGAGAGGGAATTTTCTAATATATTATAATTTTGAAAGATATGTATATATATATTTTGCAAATGAGACTGGAAAGAAGGCATACTTTAAGGTCGAGTTGTTCTCTTTGCTTTGAGGTGGCAGAGCTAGACTTCATTGTTGCTAGATGGTTGTCAGTTCAAAGTAGTTCACTTCAAGTGTGTTGTTGGAGTAGTGAGATTGTATCTCAAATGAAGAGATAACATGCCTTTGAGAAAATTGATGGAGTAATTTGAGTGGAGGTCCTAAATAATGAATTTCTAAACCCAAATTTAGTGAGGTTGATGACACAAACATGTCAATACATATACCTTTGTCATGACTCCCAAATTATGATTGGTTGTGATATCCTCCAATTAAAATTCGAGTCCACCAATCCTAGTTGTAGTATTCTCAATTGCTTTCTTAGATAATGAACAATCAATAAGACAAAGATAATGGGTAGATCCAATCTTTTTATGGGTCAAGGATCTACCAAACACCATACTCCATGATGCAGGTTTGAGATATTGAAATGATGAGTTTGAAATCGTTGTGTAGATAAAAGTGCGTACTAATAGGGAAATTCTAATCATGAGTAAGTATGTTGGCCCCAATTATATCGAAAATAACACTACCTTGAATTCAATGCTTGAAGAGGAGGAAGCGAAAAAGAAAAATAATGGTAGTGAAGCCTCCAGAGAAAAGGCATGAAATTTATTAAAGATGAAACATTCTTAAATTACACTAATTAACTAACTAATTAGGATTTTCTTCTTTGATTGCACTAATTAGCTAACTAATTAGATGGAGATAATGGATCAAACCACTGACTTTAATAACTTATAACACATGCAAACAAATATCTCATAAAACTCTTTTATAAATAAATATATTAAATTATAGCATACCCTAAACTGCGTTTCGATTACCAATAGTCTCATATCTAATTAAAAAAGTGTTACTTTCCAAACAAATTCATAATTGTTTACTCATAATTCATCTAATTAAAAAAATGTTCCTAACCAAACAAATTCATAATTGTTTACTCATAATTCATCTCACACTCAAAGATTAACAATTAACTAATTCACAAATAAGAATTATTTCAACACAAGGGAGGGGATTCTCAGTTTGTTAGGGGATTCTTAGTTTGATACATAAGTTATAGGCCAAAGTGGAATGAGTTTATATATTGGAAAAGGTTAAATTGAAAAGGCCATGGGAGAAATACCAAATGCATCCCATCTCATAACGAGAGCGTATATTGGGGTGGGTGAAGCATGGGAGTGGGAAAGTAGTGGACAAGTCTAATAGGTGTCTTGCTCGTTTTGTGAAATCTGATTCCATGTAATTACCTTTGATTTGATTCATGCAAAAGATGGTAGGGTTCATTCCGGGGATTATGGAATTGGTCGGACATATTTTATTAAATTAAGTAAATTTGACCTTCATTTTTTTTTCTTTTTCCCTTATACTGGTTGACAAGGCATTTGGCATTTTCCTTATTGTTATATTTGGAAATTTTGGGAAAAAACATATATCGGATTTTCTTATCTAATTCTCTTCATAGATGGATTTGGATTTTCTTATCTAATTCTTTTCATAGATGGATTCTAGATTTTCATTTGGTAATAACAGTTAAAAACCCAAACTCCTATTATTACAGCACAATCCCCGGTCACTCTCAACTTATACACATGTATTAAAAATTATAATTTTTTGGGGAATTTTTTTTGTCGTTTTGTACATGGTTGCATGTAAGTTTACTTTAGCATATAAACAAAATTTCATGGGCTTACTGAAGACTTATGTGTTTTCTCCATGATTGCATGCAAGTTGGCTTTAGCAATTAAAAATTACTTCATGCGCTTGTACTGATAAATCTATGTCGACATTTTATAGGTTTATTGATCCAAATAACATATATAAGAATTACGTATTTGACCTGCATTGGATAATTTATGAACAACCACTTTTTTTTTGTCTTCATGCCTTGGTGGCATGTATAATGGGCCGCGCAACGGAGGGCTAGAAGGCACTCGTATTGGTTAGTTAATCAACCATCACCTTTTTTGTGTCTTCCCATGCGTCCTCTTAATGCCTTGGTGACATCTAAAATGGGCCATGCAACGGAGAACAGGGAATACAAATGCTTTAAAGCTATTATCGCGACATAGGTTTTCGACGCCATGGAAGAGACCGAAATTTCATGGAAATTTCTCTTCTCTATGTTCATTGAAATTTGACAAAGAATCTGTAATACAGATTGCTATTGTCCCATTTAAAATCACCGCCGTGGTGAACAAGAGTGATTGAAACAACTTTAGATATCATGGCGAATCAGTTTGGAAGCGTTGGAATTCTCATCTTGGGATTGCTGCTTAGTGTTGGATTCCTTCAAATAGAAATGTCCCCTGGCCGTTCTAACAGCTCTATGAACATTACTACTGCAGGTAAGGGTTTTTCATCACTACTGACAACAACATCGTGTTTTTCATCACTACTCAACAACATCTTGCATGTTGCTATAGATTCAAGGCAATTTCATGAATATTGACAATATTAGATTTCATCACTGCTGACAACACAATTTTGCATGTTAGTATACTTTCAGTTTTAGCTTTTGTTTCTGTTCTCAAAAATTTTCATCACAGCTAGGAGCACGAGATCCAGTATCGACTTTGCAATTTAAAGTTTAAACCTGGAAATTAGAAATTAAGTTGCCTTTGCTTTTACCCTTCTTATGGCTAAATTGTTGTGCAAGGAAGTCCCGATACTAGTGGCTGCTGCTCCTCCCAGACGGCGGCACAGCGGACATGCTCCAAGTGTTTCACGGGCACATGTCTATTCTTCCAGTGATAACTCTCCAGTCAATTCTCAATGCAACAAGCATGTTCCAACTCCCCCTGGAGGTTGCGATGGAGCTTTGATAAACAATGATGGGACTCGGGACTAATTCTCCTCTGAATAAAGAAGAAATCCTTCTGTAAATTAACTCGCACAGTTTGCTACCACAAAGCCTTCTGTAAATTGACTCGCACAGTTTGCTACCACACTAATATATATCCTCATTATGTAATCGTTTAGTAAAAGATTTATAATAATTTCATTACATTATAGGTACACTATGCATGCTTCCCATTTCTATGGATAAAACTGAATGCAGTGGTTGCAGGCATTTGCGTTTTTCCATATCTCAGCGGTAAATATATTATTATTTATTTAATTGTTTCTTGTTTAAGAGATTAATGAAAGTATTTTTCCACATTTCAGCGATAGATATATTATTATTTATTTATATCTTTTTGGTTCAAGACATTAAAGTGTTTGTGAGAAAATATCAGCATAGATGTATACGGATTTAACATGGTGGAGATTAATTTTATAGATGTATACCGATTTAATATGGAGAAGATTAATTTTTTCAAAGGAAAATTTTTGTAAAGTGTAAAATACAATATGTTATTTTTCATTGTTTAAATTGTATTTTTGAATGCTAAATAAAGTATATATCACAAAATAAAAATTTTAATTATAAAGACATTTTGTTTTCTATACATAAATATATATGAAGTTTATATAGAAATAAATTAGTTAACAAAGGTTTTCAAATTACTTTTACGACATATTCATTTTTTTTAATTGTAGCCAATATTATTTTTCTTTTTTTCTATTCAAAACATAACTTTTAATATTTATTTTATTTTTAAAATGGGATTGACTTACAAACTTAGATGTACCCTCATCTTGCGCTTTAGAATGAGACTCTAAATTCAATTATATTTCAAATCTGTACTTAATGATAAATATTATTAAAAAATTATAATGATATTGACTTTCTTTTTTTTTTTTCTGGGCAAAGTTTAAACTATTATATTAAGAAAAAGAAAAGATATTTACAAGAGGTCGAGACCTCTGAGAGCAGGTGAACTGCTCTCTGACTGGTTTGACAAGCAAAAATCTGAGAATACAGGCTTGATATAGTGCCTGTTTCCACCAATACACTTCCAGTTTACCAAATTTAAACATTACATTCTGGAATTTGCAAAAACATGGACAAAATAGTGACTAGACAGAGACAAGATGCCTGAAAGCTAACACGTCGAACTATCCGGACGGAGAACAGGTGGCGACGGCGCCTGAGTCCTGGTGGCAAGCTGGGCGCTGCCCGGGTGGGCATAGTTGCCACCCGCCAACAAAAGAACAGGGACGATCTGAGCTCGGGTTTCCCTTGTACAAAAACTGAAAACCAAAAACTGCAGGAGGATTACCTTACGCCTGCTTAGCTTCTGCATTCGCTTGGTCCTCATTAGCTTCTGCATTCGCCTGGTCCGCATGAGCTCTCTGCATAGCCTCTTCCTGCTCGGCCTTCCATTCCGCCTCCTCACGCTCAGGGTCCGGAAGACACTCAATTTCCACGCCATTAGGAATGTCCTCCAGGCTTCGAAAACCTGGAGGGAGGACGAGGTACAGACGGCCACCGAAGAAGCGTTCCGGCTTCTTGACATCCTCAGGTATCTTCTTGGCCTCTGGACTGTTTGTCTCCATGTCCATAAGACTGCAAATCTCTCTGAGAGCTTCAGTCTGCTCCTTGGATTGAAAGCCAGTGCTTTCCTCCTCGAGCTTGCTCTGTGAGGAGGGAAGGTAGGAGCTTTCCTCCTGGCTGCCATTTTGAGAGGAATTGGTAGAGCTAGACCCCTGCTTCTCGAAAACTACTTTACCCTTGCCAACTTCATCATTTTCCTCTGAAAAAACCATTGTGATGATTGCAGAAATAATTGGCTTGTTGGTTCTGCGAATGTAGTTAAATCTAATCGTCTGCACAGAGTTGATGACATCCGAGTCGGATTCATCAGAGCTCGGAGAATTGGGCGAGACACAGGCCAGTGGTGAGATCCTCTGCAGAGTATGTGTTCCTCTGCCCCTAGAGTCCGCCTTCTTGCCAGAACGTCTGCCCCTGCTGGGCGAAGCATAGCCTCTGAGAGGCATCCTGGAGCTATAGAAATTTAGCTGAGTTTTCTGAACAAGCTTTGCCTTGCAAAAATAAGATAATGGGGGCCAATTCTTAAAATAACTACTGCCTCTGAACCAGTTCGGCTTCCTGGACCAGTGAACAGGATGGCCTTTTGACTTACACTCCCTAACTCTCTTCACCCCTGCGCGCAGAGCTTCTCTCTCATGGAAACCAAAGTCGAAACCCCTTCCCTGAACAGGTGAGCCTGTCAAACTGAACCCCAACATTCTGTTTGCCTCTGTCTGCATTCCTTGATAACTTGGGCAGCGGAAATGGCAATGAATGCCATTCAATGCGCAGTTAATGAAATTCATATCTCTCCGGACAGGTTGCCTTCGCGCGGAAGGCTTCGCATGTCCATCACGTGGGCAGCCTCTTGCCACTTGTCACCCGCATCCGGGTAATGATATTGACTTTCTTATTTAAAAATAATCAATAAATTATTCTAACTGAAAATTTACTATGTTATAATTATTAATCAATTGTTTTAAGTGACTTAGTTTTTTAAATTAATAATAATAAATAATTTAATTTTTATAATTAGTAGTTAATATTAGTTTTTTTAATATTCATTAACTAACACAATTATTATATATAATTAATGAATAACAAATAAGTTAATAATAAACCTCCAAATGTTACTATTTATATTTTTAACATTACTAAAATTAAATTAAATTAAAAATAATTAATTATTATAATTTTATTTAAAGGATTACTTTTATAATAAATAATTTTTATAAATTAAATATACAAACATTTAAAAAAACAACTAACGATCATTCATATAGATGCTTAATTTATAAAAAAAAAACCTTTATTACAATATAGTTTCAATTTTAACTTTGATTGCTGCTCCTCCCGAAAGGGCTGTACAACCGACACGTTCCAACTCTTTCACTGGAACATGTTTATTCTTCGAGTCAACACTCTCCACCCAATTCTCAATGCAACAAAAATGTTCCAACTCCTCCTCGAAGTTGCACTCGAACGTTGTTTAATAGTGATGGGACTCGGGAATAAAAAAAAGCACAGCTTTCCGCAGTTGACTCGTTTTCTTATTGGGGTAGCAAAAGTTTTGTAATAATTTCTTTAGATTACAGGTACACAACGCATGCTTCCCATTTCTATGGATAAAACTGATTGCAAAGATGCTTTTCAGGTGGTTGGCATTTTCTTTTTTCACATCGCAGCTGTAAATATATTATTATTTTGATTTAAATGTTTTTTGTCCGATATATTTTAAAAAATAATTTTAGAGTTTATATTTGTAATTAAAGTTCAATATTATTCTTCCGATGGGGTGATTAAACATCTAGTGAGAATACTTCGGGGTATCTCTCACGAGGCATGCAGTAAGTGAGCAAAGGATGGTGATTAGAGTAACGCGATAGGATGGCAGGTGGAAAACTCTCGAGAGCGGTTTATGTTTGTTATATTGTGCACAAGTGTTAGTGTAATTATTGTTTCATTTTGGGTGATGAATTCAGATGGCATGGTGGTGGATAGTAATCGGGTAGCTAGCATTTTGTGGAATGCTCCAATAATGTTTTTCTGGTTTTTCAAAAGAGATATTGTGCTTTCTGGTTTTTCAAAAGAGATATTGTGCTTTCGTATGGGATCTTAGTTTGTTTGGAGGTATCTCTTTTCCCTGGTGAAATTGAGTACTATATGGTCGAACCCTAGGTGCCAACGATGGAGGGCTACCCTAGGCTCGTGGGTACTTAGTGGTCTCCTAAAAATAGTTTATTTTACGTTCTGGTACTTCTCGAAGCAAGTGATTGTAGTCGGGGTTAGCAAGGTGACATCATCGCTTGTCCTATGGAGTGGGTGGCCTTGTCGGTGGACTCATTCTCCTTTTGAAGAGAAATCTCGAGAGGGTAATCACGATTCTTGGTTCTTCGAGTTTCTATTGTGTCCCTTAGAAAAAAACCTCGAGGGTGCTAGCTCAACGAGTCGTAAGGGGGCCTTTGAGACACTAGTTAGTTGCTACGTAGTTATGACTATTGTCGTTTCGGGTTGGGAATTTCTATCAGCCCTCCCATGTTCTAGTTGTGGCCCACTAGAGGAGCAAGATTGACTAGGGGTTTTAGAAGTATGTTGGTGGAAACATAGTTACCAAATTCGGTTGAATTGTTTGCAAAAATTCGATATGCTTTACCATACAAAGATGATATAGGTATGAGACATAAGTCGAAGAAAAGGGAGATCAATGAATGGTTTCTTGTTTGACTAAATTATTCAAAAATATTAATTGATTGTGGCTTATATTCCTCATAGCCCACAGAAAGGGAGCAATCAGCAGAGTAAGTCAAACCATCAAGAATCCTTACTGAAATTACAAATAAATTTGATAAATTTTGAAATATATAAGTGAATATTTTGAAGAATACTAACGAATATTTTCCGAAGTGAAAATTTCTAAATTGAATTATTTTTGTATCCCAAAAAAAATAAAAATAAAAAAATATTCCCCTTAAACTTGACTTGGGGTTCCTTGACTAACTCCACCCAAACTTGCTATGTGAGACAATCCCGCTTACTCTAGCTCTTACCCCACTCAGAGTTTTTACCCGGGGTATTGTTAACCCGACATCCCCCCTATCACCTAGGTCTAACCCAAACTTTACGAGTGATCACCGAAGGGTACACATGTCTTATTAGGTCTTACAGTGGTATGCCCATTTACATGCAATAATTTGGACTTCATTAATTTTTTTATTTATTGCTACTGCGATTCTGATCCATCCTCTCTATCAAATCGCTCCAATTGCGAGCCCGATGAGAACCTCGTAGATTCCAGCACCGGTGGCCTCACGTAGTAGAAAATGAACAATTTTCGAAGCTGCATGAACAATTTTCTTCTGTTGATCTTCTTTAAATAGTTGCATGAATCTCGAACAATTCGTCAGCATGTTCCAAACTGATAAATATTGCAAATGCACTGTGATCCCTGGCAGTTACGACACTATCTTCCACATATTCTCCTCGAGGTTCTTCCGTGTATGATTGTTCCACCATTATTTTCAGACCTAGATCTGTAGAAAGGCTGCATTGATCTCATCGGACACTATAAATCCCTGGCATGAAAGAATCCCTTTGAAACCAATATCTAGCTCTGATACCAGTTGTTAAGAAATTTACTGCTTAACATAAATAATTACTGAGAAGAATATATATAAGAAATAACCAGCGACAACCATAAACACATAAACACAAATGTTTATCTGGGAAAACCCCAAATCCGGGGAAAAGCCCAACCTAATAAGATCTTATTAGCATTGGCCAAAACCCTGGCCAATCCGACCAAGCGAGCCTTCACCGCTCACCTCCAGGTCTTGCATTACAATGAAGTCCTTCCAGCCTTTTAGAAGCTCCATTACATATAATACCACAGGGAGAATACTATGGGTGCACAATACCATGTGCCTCAAAACCATCACTATTTAACGTGGTCAAGTTTGACTCTATCCTGAGTCAAGTTTACCTAACACATAGTTACCAAATTCGGTCGAATTGTTTTCAAAAATTTGATATGCTTTACCATACAAAGATGATATAGGTCTCAGACATAAGTTGAAGAAAAGGGAGATCAATGAATGGTTTCTTCTTTGACTAAATTATTCAAAAATATTAATTGATTGTGGCTTATATTCCTCATAGCCCACAAAAGGGAGCAATCAACAGGGTAAGTCAAACCAACAAGAATCCTTACTGAAATTACAAATAAATTTGATAAATTTTGAAATATATAAGTGAATATTTTGAAGAATACTAACGAATTTTATCCAAATTGAAAATTTCTAAATTGAATTATTTTCGTATCGTATCATATTTGAATCCAAATTCGAATTCAAACTTGGTAACTATGGGTGGAAAAGGCTTGGCGGGAGGTCATGCCTTCATAGAATTATTAAGTCCAAGGGGTGAGGTGGTGGGACAACTTTTTTTTGCTCAGGCTTATGTTGGCAGTTGATTCCTTCAGGATTGTAGAGTTAACTTTGGTCATTCTGGTGAGAGGTCTTTGGCTTTTTCCAACCATGCCCCATCAATGTGGTTGTCCCCGTCATGGATGTGAGCAACACGATCCTGTTGGGGGTCAAGCCAGTGACTTGAGTTATGCTTTCGAGGATCTAGTTAGTAGAAAACAACTGAGTAACACTACTCAGGTCATGGGGATTCTCCAGGCAGAGTGGAGGCTCTAGCCATGCTCGAAACAATTATTGAAAAATTGAGAGATATCGAGGCCAACCTAGACATCATAGGGGAGCATGGTTATGACTATCATAACGAATTGGTGGCCTATATAAATGGAATTCAGTTCACCCTCAATGAGACTCTAGAGTAACATGAGAGCATTCGGCATAACCAGAGATGCCTCAATGATCCTCTGTGTGACCTGGAGGCACGAGTAAGGTGCATCGAATTTTATATGCATGAGTGAGATGATTTCCTATCAAATCCTCCTAGCCTTCCTCACAACCCTCCATGACATGACACTCTTCATTTCTCTATCTTTTAAGCCATCTTTTCTATGTACGGTTGCTAAGCCTATTAGAAATAATGGTTTTATGATCATATCAGATGCTTTCTCAGGCACCCCTCACTCTCATCTATGGACTTTGTGAAGCGAGACGGGCATGAAGACAATTTTTGTACTTTGGTTCTGAAGGTTGATAATATAATTTTGCTCTATCGATCGACAAAAAAAGATCTTCAATATTATTATCAGGTTATGATTCATATTCATTTTCTTGCGAATATTATATAAGTTGAGATTATATTTTAGTTATGTAATTAGCATGATCATATAAATTAAATGGCTAGTAAACTGTCATTGTAAAAAATCCATAATAAACATCAAAACACTTACTTCATGATACATCTTACATTATTAAAATTAAAAAAATCATAAAAACTAACTAAACTAGCAATTGCACCATATGTTTCAATGGAAACGTCTTAAGGCATAAATTCGAGAGGCATTGTGACATATAAAGAATCATTGAAGGTGAAAATTAGTAAACAAAAATCCTTTCAAAAATAGAATATAAAGAGAAAACACTTACATTATGCCAAATTGACGGATTCTAAAAACTTTCCAACATAGATAGCCTCTTAATCTTCAAATATGGTCTTTCAAGTTCCAATAACAAATTAAAAGCCAATGTTTTACATGAAAAATATGATGGTTGTGTTAGCACTGACATAGGGTTCACCTCTAGCAATTAAGGCATCTGTGAAATATCCTTATCATCATTAGCACCATTAATTTGACTTGAACCACTAGCATCATGCATAATGTTGAAAAAACCACCAGATGCACCACTGCTAAAGTAAGTAAATGGTTGACTCCTTAAGAGACTCGTGCATTTATTACCATTTGAAAAGGGAGTAAACTATGTTGAAGATATAGTACTAGGAGTTGGTGAAGAGGATAGATCAAAAGAATGAACTAAATAAATATAAACGATATCATCTACCTTCAATGACTATTCCGTTTTCTAGGAAAATGGATCATTTTCATTAGTAAGTTTTCATGAATGGTAGGGAAAATGTTTGAATTATTTTGAAAATAATTTATTTGTTCACGTTTTGGAATCAACTTGTTATTCTTCAACATATAACTTGTAGGTTAGCAGGAAAAGGGTTGCAGGGATTAAATAACATCCCCAACCAATGAGTAGGGGAGAACAATAGATGAATATGGTTGTGTAAAATGATAATGGTAACCTGCTGCATCTAAACCAGGTGAACGTAATCCACCATCAAAGATATGAAAATTGGAACATGGATATGACTGAGAAGGTTGATTTGTAGTTGGTGATGAGAACCTTAAAGATAAAGAATTTTTTCCTTCCCACTTCATCACCCATAGCCAATATAGTACGACCCAACAAATACCTTTAGGGAATTCACATCATAAAATTCCTCACTAGAATAATATCTCAAAGATGATGTAGCTGAAGGCCGAGTTACAACTCTTGCATCTGATATAAGACTTGACCAAGTTGATAAAGGCCTAAGCTCACTGTGTCCACGAGAAAGTTCACACTTCAACCCATTTGGATAGGTTCTATTTTTCTCATAATGCATGGAAAAATTGATTTTATAATTTTTTACCCCATCAAAAATGTTGGAACTTATATCACTACCATGAACTATTTCTACTTTCTGACCAAAAAGAGCCAATACTTGTTGACGCTTTCAAAGTCCTTCTTCTGAGTGCGGAAAGTGACAATATGTTCCTCACTCGCAATTCTTATTAGTCTGATAAAAATGGAAAAGAATAGATTTGTATGGAGGCGGTGTAACTATTTTACCAACGGGTATCTCCTTCACATTCGAAGCTGAATATAAACTATTTATATGTTTACCTGACTTTTTCTGGACCATTTCCCAAGTTGAATTTGTGTCCTACTCTGATTCCTATCCATTGGAAGAAGAGAATTTTGAGGAATATTCTACTTGGAACTTTTTTGGAGCCTTTGCAACAATTTGTGAGAAACATTTAGCCATTTGAGGATTTCCAGAATGAGAAAAAGGTTTGAAACAACATACTTGTTTGGATGTAGACAAACTGCTTAGAAGCATTGAAACAGTCCCACATGATTTTTGGGAATGCGAATACTTGAACCCTATTAAATATTTCTTAATGGAAGACAAAACTAAACATTGAGAAGTTAAAATATTATCACATGATTTAATTCTCTTGAAAAATTACTGGGATTCTGCCTGACTACACATGACCTGCATTTCACATAGGCGATGCAAGCCCCAGGGGGGGAGAGATCCTCTCCTACCGTAGCATAACTTCTGGGAATCAAGTGGGAAACCCTCCACGAGCCCAGCCCCCATGAAGTCGCTGACCATAATAATGGTCTTGTCTTTGAAGCTCGATTGTAGGCAAGAAGTCATGGGCAATGTTTTCCTTGCACAATAGAGAAATTTCGTTTTGTAATCCCATTGAACAAACTAGAAAAATATCGCAGTTACATGATGTACCATGCGATGATAAGCAAATTCGACAAAGTATGGCTGACAGAGAAGGATCTGATAAAATGGATATAGCAGAAATAGTAGCCAAAAGGTCATGTAGAACTCAAACTGGGAGCGAGAGGATTCTTTACAGTAATATTCTTGAACATGGAAGATAAGGAAAGGATTTTTTAGAATGGTCCATTGTTTTAACATAATGCAGGGCTCTTCATGTGATACTGGGAGGAACACTATAACCTAGACAAGGAGAAATTTTGGGTATACCTCTTCAGCCTCCTAATGGATTTCTAGGATCTATAAATACTGGAAGGACTTGGTAACTCAAAATGAAGAATTGTGAAAATAGCATAATCCACACGGAGGGGAAGATACACCTCCTATGCTCAAATCTACATCTATATGAATATCTCAGAGGCCATCCTCGACTGAGTGGAACTGGAGTACCAGAAAGAGATTTGGCATTAAACCCTGGATTACGAGCACATCACATTTTTCTATCATCGGTGTCATGAGTATGGCCACCTCCACAAAACATGCTCGTTGAACTAGGTTGGCTTGATAGATCTAAAAGAGGATTAGGAAAAGAACTGCCCACAAGAAAGAAATGAGGAGTTCAAAGAGGTCATGACCAAAAGGAAGAACACGAAGATGTAGCAGAACTTAGGATCTAACAACCAAAAGCAAAGGGAAAACAATAATAGATATGAGGTGATTCAAGCGGAAGGGGAAAACGCAAAAGAGACTGAACCAACGGAGGACTAGGACAAAGATAGGGGAAGTAATCCCGCCAAATCCATGACCACCCCAAAGAGAAAAGTTGAAATAGACTTGACAAAAAATGAAGAGTCAGAACCAATCGATCTCATCGGAATGGAAGTCGATGGCAGTAGGGAAGAATTGTGCATAGAGGAAGTGGTTCTAAAAAGAGTCCTGAATGAATCGAGGCACCTAGATGAAAGATTCTTCCCAGAGGATCAAAATATATTATATAAAGAAACATTCTATCAATACATGGCTAACCAATGACAGAGACATGGAGATCTAGTGGAATAGCTAGGCATGCAACAAGACAACTCACAATAACAATAAAGTCAAAGCAAAGGAGGGAAGAAAGGGGATGGAGAAACTTGCAAAAGTAAATACAAATAATGGCAGAGATTGTGGTTAACATGGGAAGTGCAATACCACTCTCAAGGGTATTCCAAAAACTCCACAAAGTTACCCAATGAACGTTATCTCATGGAATGTGAGGGGCCTTAACAAGCAAGGAAAACATAGATACTTCTAAGACAGATTGAAAAAGGAGAAGCCACAGATTGTGCTTCTCCAAGAAACTAAGGTATCATGGGAGAAAATAGAGGAAATCCTTAGAAAAATTAAAACCAAATACGAAGAAGTAGTAATTGATGCAAAAGGATGTACAAGAGGAATTATAATATTGTGGAATCCTGTGGAGGTAATGGTGGATTATCAGATGGGAACTCCACACATTCTGACTGGTCAATTTTGCAACATTGGCACCAAGGGATGGATTCTCATCTCAACAATATATGGCCCCCACACCTCTATAGAGAAGGAAATCTTCCTTCAGAGTATTAGGAAACTGAGCCAAATGCACACATAAAAATTATGGTTTATAGGAGGGGACTTCAACGTGATAACTTAACTAGTAGAGAAAAAAGGAGGGATAATGAGAGAAGAACCAAAAATGGAGCAGTTCAGGAGCATGCAAGTGGATCTAAAATTGGTCGACATTTTGACCATTAATGGAACAAATAGTTGGAATAATCGAAGGGGAGGAGCTCATCAAATAGCATCAAGGTTGGATCATTTTCTGGCAACTAAAGACTTGATAAGTAGAGATGTTTACTATGAAGCTCCGATTCTGCCATGCATGGCATTTGATTACTGACCTATCCGATTCGACGTAGACTTGAAACAAGGACAACAAAAATGGAAATTCTAGTTTGAAGCCTTTTGGCTACGTGGTCGATCCTTCCTTGATAAAGTAAAGGACTAGTAGACCTCAAGTACTAAACAGGGGAGAAATGTAATGCATACATTCCAGCTATGCCTAAAAGAGGTCAAGCAAAAGATTAAGAAATGGAAAAAAGAGTAATTTGGAAACATCTAGCATGATTAGGAACAACTTTAGGTTAGGATGTAACAAGTTCAACAAAAAATGATAACAAACGGCCACTCGATCTCCTTACCGTTGCAAGAAGGCAAACTTCTGACCAGGATCAAGGAAAGAAGGAAATAAGAGGAGATATTATGGAATAAAAAGTTGAGAGTCCAATGGCTACTAGAGGGATAAAGAAACACCTGCGTCTTCCATAAAGCCATGATACATCATACGCAACATAATGAAATATTCTCACTGCTAGACCTGGGAGGAAACCAATTGGTACAAAATGAAGAGATGGAAAATCTATTGGTGAACCACTTCGAAAATATCATGTCATAATTTCTTCCTAAGAGATCAGAAGCTATACACTAGAAAACTAGACATATACCTCAACTACTCAGCAGGGATAAGAACCTGGCCCTCAAAAGAGTTGTCACTTTGGAAGAGGTGGAGGAAGTGGTGAAAGGATTGGAAAAGAAAAATCACCCAGACCAGATGGATTTACTGCTTAATTCTTTCAAGCAGCTTGGCCTATTCTAGGTAAATACATACTAGAGGTAGTCAGAAATCCAGAAGGATGAGAAAGGTACATATAGACCTAAACTCTACTTTCATATCTTTAATTCCTAAATCTGATCACTCAAAAGAGCCTCAGGGGTTTAGGCCTATAGCCTTCTGTAACGTCATATATAAAATCCTCTCAAATATTATGGTAAATTGGCTCAAACCAATCCTCCTGGCATTAATCTCCCAAAAACAAACTCGGTTTGTCAAAGGCCGCTAAATCTTGGATGGCATAGTAATAGCCCAAGAAGCCATCCACTCCCCCAAGCGTCTCAAATCTAAAGGTATGATGGTTAAGTTGGACTTGTCTAAGATGTATGATCACCTCAGTTGGACCTATCTTCTAAGTATCCTGAAAGCCTTTTGCTTTGATCCCCTGTGGATACATTGGATTTCATCTTTTATATCGACCCCTGTGTTCTACATCCTTCTAAATGGAGTCCCCACTAATACATTCAATGCCATTAGGGGGTTTAGACAAGGTGACTCGATCTCCCCTTTCTTGTTCATACTAGTCGCAAAAGGTCCAAGAAGGACAATTTAAAGGACTCTGAATGTGGGGGAATGACCTACCATTAACTCATCAACAGTTTTTTGATGGCATTATGATATTTTTCCAAGCCACTATTAGGGAAGCAAGATCTCTCCTAGTTATCCTTCAAGATTTCATGAACACTTCAGGAACTAAGATCAATAAAAAAAAGTCGGATATCCTTTTCTTTAACACGATTTTTCAATCTCAAGCCTTCCTAGCAAGAATAATGGACTTTTGAATAGATACCCTTCTCTCAAAATATTTGGGTATTGTCATAAGTCTCAATCCCCTGCGAGTCTCAAACTGGAAGGTTATCCTAAACCGAATTCAAGCTGGTCTTCAAAACTAGACCTTTCGAGCCCTTAACATGGCAAGCAGAGTCATCCTCCTAAAGGCAGTGTTGCAGTCAATCCCCATGTACCAACGTTTTGGTCTAGCACCACCCTAAATAGTATGTAATGACATAACAACTATATTTAAAAAATTCCTATCACAAGGGCCTCAAACAACCAAGAAATGGACTCTCTTGTCTTGGAAGTTTTTAACTAAGCCCATACTAGCAGGGGGGCTAGGACTTAGGGGCCCCTATATTCTAAACCAGGTTATGTGACAAAATATCTGGTGGAGATGGATCCAGGGAGTAAATTACTTGTGGAATGTAATTTGGGAAAAGAAATACAGAATTCTAATGGCAATAGAAGGAAGACTGAGAACTCAGGAGAATATAAGGGGATCGACCATGTGGAAGTTGGCAATAGAAAGCAAATACCTGATAAGGAACCATAGCTTCTAGGAGATGAAGGGTGGGATAAGGCAAGATTCCGGCAAGATGATTGGTAGTAGATGGAAAAAATCTTTAGTTGACAGGACCTAGCGAAGATATTCATATACAAAAATCGACCAATAAACTAGACTATGAATAAATTATGGGAAGTGGATGATAGATCAACATGGAGAGAGTGGAAAAGGAGACAACACTAGCCCACAACACTAGGATATACACAATGGGAAACATATGACAAAGAGGTCAATTCCCAAAGAATAAAAATCTCCAAAGGAACGAACATCATCAGATATAGGATTAAAAGCATGTTTATAATAAAGGAGGGCTACCACCTCAAAGCAGAACACCAACAGTAGAAATGTTTACCCATCTAAGGAAGAATATGGAAGGGACAGTTATGGTCGAAGGTATAATTTTTCCTTTGGGTGGTTCTCCATGGCCGAGCTCTCACATGGGACCAACTATAGAAACAAGGGGTTCATGGACCTTCGTCTTGTTGCATGTGCAAGACCCATATGGAAACAATGGAGCATCTACTGAAATCATGAACCTTTAGCAACCATCTATGGCAAAATCATGAAATCCTCTTTGACCATTCAGATAGAGATTGCTTAAGCAGAAAAGAAACAATGGAAAATTGGAGGAACAAAATCTATAAGAGCCCCACCCTAAATCGAGCTTGGAACATCTCTTTAGGTTTTCTCCTTTGGACGGTGTGGAAAGAAACAAACCATAGGGTATTGAAGGCTTAAAAAATACAGTAGTTGAAGTATGGAATGTTATCAACCAAAATATCCATGAAACCATTCTGGCAAAGAAATAGTATCTAGCAGACTAGGAAACAATGCCCCAATAGGATGTAATCCTGGAAATGCTCAATTTGACCCCACAAATTCTTATGCCAAACTCCTGGAAACTAAAAACTCCCCACACTCAATCTCTATCATACTTCACATTCCATCCTAAGGAATTCACAAAATTAAGCTTTGATGGAGAAGCTAAAGGAAACCCTGGTGCAACGATATTTAGAGGTATATTCAAATATCTCTAGGGTCGAGCAATCTAGTTCTTTGGAATGGACTATGGAATCGCGAGAAGAAATGAGGTAGAATTCAATGCACTCAAACATGGATTGGAAATCGCAAGAAGGGAAATATTTCAGAAAGGTGGTGGTGGAAGGAGATTCTACCTTGGTGATAGATACTATGAAAAAGCTTCATCACGGAACTCATTAGAGAAGAATTAGCAAGAGCTAGAGAACAACAAGGTTAGTCCAGGAAAGATGGGTTCCCATTAAAGAGATAACATACCTTATCTCGACACATGTTCGCTATTCAGGGAATGTTGCAGATGACTTCCTGGCTACGATAATCCAGAAATAACCTTAACATCCTCAGGAATCTGACAAACTAGGTAGAAGGGTTGAACCCTCTGAGGGAGATTTTGGAAAACAACAGGGAAGGAAGACATGGCCCCTGATTGGGGTGTGATGGGAAAGGAGATCCAACGATCGATCATGGACATGCGTGAGGGACAAGTGGCCACGGCTAGTTGGTGGCCCACCCAAGGACCCCACACATGCGTGGCAAGAGGTATCGGGAGAGAAAGACAATAGGTGTTGATCGCCTCAGAAAGACAAAATGGAAGGTCGGAAGTTAATCAAGGAAGAAAGGTGGTGAAGGAAGCTAGTGCATGCATCCTAGTTTGGAGGAGGAAACAGGCAGTAGGAGACGAGACTGGAAGATGGGGGGAGGACCTTGCCTACGAGAGGAGGGATTCTGCCACCACCAAGAAAATGCCGTCAACTCCTCGGAAGGAAACTAGTATGTAATTCACCTCTCCCTTAGTATTGATATGGAGTGAATGCTGCAAGAATGGAGGTTAGTCTAGCAATGAATGGTGGTGGTTTCAAATGTTTCAGAAGAAATTTGGTTCAATTATATGTTGTTGATATCTGGTATTTTACTTTCTACAATGCATGGTAGCTGTGTCTAGTCAATTTAGTGTCCTAAATTGCTCTACGTAAATTATCAATCTAGGTATCATAAACTGATGAAGTGTGGTGCACTATATGTGCTTAGTTAACCTTTTTCTTACTTCGTTGTTTTATAGTTTATGTTGCTTTTTGGGGTTTTGTTTCTTATGCTTAAGGAAATTAATCTAAGAAAGAAAAGTTGTGCTTCTAGATGAAAATCTTTGAATGTTAATGGTCAACTAAATCTAATGACTTTTAATGTTAGAATATAATTTCTAAAGAAGGAAGAAAAGGGAATGAACATTAGATAAAAACAACTCATAACTTTTAATAGTTAGATTAATCTAAGCCGACAAAATGTCTATTAAATGAAAGAAAAAATGATAATGCTATTTGAAATGGAAAGCAAATACAAAGCATGTAACTAAATGAAGTGTTTTGTCACTCTGCTACACAATTTTGGGAGAATTGCCTCCATGTGATAGAATTCTTTTGAGGGACTCCATACTTCATTATTTTAAAATGGAAAATGAAATGCAAGGAAAAACTCAGTCATTAGTAAAACATTTCACCACTTAGTCTTAGGTTCAACCATCGACGAAGGGCTTTTGGAAATATCTATTTAAATCATGAGATGCTAAATTGATAAGAAAATGGCATTAAGCTATATAACTCTAAACTAATGAATAGTAAGAAATCTCATTCATAGACATAACATTCAACGATTTAGTTTGAGGATAAACCATCAATGAAAGGCTTTGGAAACATCTATTTATGTAATGAATAACTACTCTAATAAGAAAATACAAAAACATGAAAAGGAAAACTAATCTACTGTGTGCTCTAATGCTCCAATCACCAATTGGAAAATACTTTCTTGGACTATTTTGCTAAGCATAGATTACATATTTAGATAAATCTACAATCAACCGGTTGAGCACACTTGCATTAGTTAAACTTGCATGAATGGAAAATATAAACTATTAAACTTGAAAATAGTAAAATGACATACATGAATGAAATCAAAGCAAAACTACAAAATAAAATCTACTTTACCTTAAATTCTAATATGCTCCATGAAATCTACTTCACGTCTCCCTCCATGTTGAGAACATCAAAGCTTTATTCAAATTCTTCAAAATTACAAAAGTTTACAAAGCTCTCCAAAGCTTTCCAAAAGCTTCCCAAGCTACAAAATCTTTCCAAAAATAAAAATCTACCAAGCTCTAAAGCTCTAAGCTAACAAATGAATGAGATAGATCTCCTATTTATACAAAAATATGAGAAGTCATGTCATTAATGAGAGTCCATGAATCTCTCCCTATACCTTTAGAGTCCTAATCAAAATAGGAAATGATAAGACACATTTCTTCTTAGAATTTCAATACAAATAGGAAATGTGACACATATTTGCATGATCCCATGATCCTCTCCACTCAAATTCGAATTTGTCCTTAGGGTGCCACATAAAGGTCTTCTAGAAGCCTCCTTTTGACCTACACATGTCAACAATCTCAACCTACTTGTTAGGTATAAGCATATGCACATTATTTTCTAGCTTTAACCACAAATTCACTTAAAAAGGCTAAGAATTAATAAAGTTTGGAAAAACATAAATGTGACCCAATGATAATGAAAGTGAGATGAATGTAGTGACATGGTAGTGAAATGAAGGTGAAATGGAGGTGATATAATGGAAATAATAGTGAAAGTGTAATGGAAATGAATGACAATTTCAAGACCCAACAAGCTGGTTGGGGAAAAAGGAGATCCATGGAGGGCTAGGAACGACTCTTTGCTCTTGGGTAGTGAAATTTTATCTTGCCCTCATCAACCAGAAGTGTTGGACAAAGAAGGGGCCGAGGCTCTCTTGAGGGCTAGTAGCTATCTGGCAATATTTAGAGCCAAAGAGGAACGAGAGGGGTGTCTACAATTTGCAATGCTTAAATGTCTATCCAATTTGGCTTAGTCTGGTTGTTGGGAGACTTTCAGACTTAGTGGGATAAGAATTAGGAGTTGTGCCACCACATAGTGAGTAATCTTGACAACCAGCCATAGCTTGGCTTCCTGGTAATCCTTTGGAGCAAAGGGGAAATAATTGGGAATTGGGGGACTCTAACCACGATGCAGCAGGTAATTATGCCATTGTTTGTTCAATCGAGTGGAATTGGAGACATGGTAGGGTAGAGGACCAAATGACTAACCTAGGGGGTTCTAGGTATCTTCTTCACCATTCTCTGATCCAATTCAGTTAAAGTTAGGTTGCATGATCGTTTTGATGACCGTAGGGGAAGGAGGGAAGAGCCGAGGGCTTCAAACCTCAATGAGATTGTAATATCTATTAGAACAGGGTCAACCTCTTGCATCCTTTTTCCTTAAAACCCCAAACCCTTCTTGACCGTCAACTTGCTTGTTGTTGCGCCTAAGCCTAGAATCCAATGGGCTAGTTCCTCCAAGGGGGGAATTAACTGGTTGATGGTCGAGTACCACTTACAGCTGTGCACAGTAAGGCTGAAGGAAATATGGGAAGGGACTTGAGGGAATTCAGGCCATATCCATCAAACCTGAACGCGAGACTCTGTAATGGTGCTTCACATGGAATGGTTGGAGGCCAATATTGACATATGGTTTGGTTATAATGTTTTTTCTTATGCTACTCTTATAGGTTTATTTAATTTTCCACCCATTCCGACTCTAGTGCTTCTGCTCTAGGGTAAGGAAAGAATTAGAGAGTGGCTATGGCTCAAAGAAATTTTGAGTGAAAGAAAAATGTTGAAGGAGGAATCAGGTTTGGGAAGAAGAGGGGGTTTTCATGCTTGCAAATAGATAGACAATAAAAGTAAAATGTCGATGGCCTTGTCTAGAAAGACCCAACTAAAGAGGGGTAAGAAAAATGGAGAGGAAAACATGCAGAACCTCATGCATGCATACCATATTGGAGGAACTCTAACATAGGTTAGCAGAATAATTTCAACATGGGAGGTAGAGCTAAAAGCCAAGCTAGCGGCAGAGCTACTTCCAACGGAGGAATGGGATCCCTTTCTCATAGATTCGAGACATACCCAAGGCTGGAAAACACTATTTAGACAGATAGTCAAACTTTACTGGGTGATGAAGAACCTATTGGTTAGGGCCATGAAAACAAAGAGGAACATGGAGGAACCACTGCAAACATGACAATAGGGGCCAATATTAAAGGATATTCAAAGGGAGATTCAGGCTATGTAGTTGCAGTAATATCGTCAAAATTTCCATTTTGGTCAAATGGAGAAACAAATTCAAATCTTGCTGCAGAATGAAGTGCCTCGTTTGACCACTAAGGAGACGAATCCGATTGAATCATTAGATTACTAAAAGTAGATTAGATAAAAGTAATATTTGTCGTTACTATAATGATCTGGTTAGATAACATTTAATTTGATAGTAGAATGATTAAACATATAGTAGATACAATAGTGTATTTAGCATGAATTGATATTCTCAAACTGTTTAAATTTTGGATGGCATATGATGTTGATCAGTGGCTAATGGACTTGGTTTCCCTTCGGCAAGTTGAGGCCACCAGACATATTTTTTGTTACCTACTTATATATGATTAATAGAAAAATAAAGTATTAGAAAGCTTAAACAAAAATTTTTATCACATGCTGAATCAAGGAATTATTTATTATATAGACTCAACAACGCACTCATCTCAGATGAATGTGAAAGCTGAATAGGCTTTTCATTTCTCAAACCATTTACATCTCTATTGTGTCCATGTCTAAGTAAGAGGGAAACACATGCAAGATGGCTATTGTTTAAATAAAAATGTAGAGGGGTATATCTTTTTCGCATGAGTATGTTTATACTCCCCTTATGCTTCTTTATTACTAATAGGAGTGCCACAAGGTGGTCATGACCTACAACTATGTGAATAGGAGTTGGTCTTATATTGTTTCCAGATGTTATTGCAACACCAACATCTAAATATTTTTCTATAGCCAAATAGTTTACACTACATCCATTTAGATGAGTGTCCTATTTCAAAGCCCAATTTAGAGCTTTATTTCCATCTTGATATATGTCATTGACTGAAGCAACAAATGCTAACAAGACATCTAGAAGTGCGTCATCATTTGCCTAGACAACTAGAATCAGAGGCAATTTTCCAACTCTAGACAAATTGGAGTATACATTCTATGTGACTTGTCACTTATAAAAAATTACATTACATGTAACAAAAATCTTGCGAAATAGTACAACTTAAGGCATCCATCATCTTGCAAGAATGGAAACTTATGGAAACTATCTACATTAATACTGTAAGTGAAAAGGAAACAATTTCACATTTATGTCCCACAAACACCACACTTGAAAACAAAAATAATATACTAAGTGGAGAGATTAACCACAAATTATCAATCTAACAAATAAGAAATATGACTAAATATGACAAATTAGTTCCCTAGGTTAAATTTCAAGGTTAAATTTGCATTCGTATATACATTATTTACACCATAACATTACAAACATTGTATCGGATAATGATACAAATACTCTATGTTCATTCAACTATTTCAATAATGTTTGAGAATGATTCATGAATGGTGATATTCACAGACTGCAACACATCTTGAAAATAGTCTCCTAAAAGAAAGATAAATATTATCTTCCTCAACAAAAGCATAACTATTATCTTTATCACTGTTTACCCTAACATATTGTTGTTTTATCTTCTCTACATGTAGGGAAACTCGATTTGTCCATATATTCCTTACTAGCTACATTCATTTACAGGAAATTAAATCATTTCCCATGATAGAGCACACTATGATACATCTATACCCCTTAAAACTCCTTTGAACTGCATGCTTCCAAAAGAAAATAAAATGTTAATTTGAGTAGACTGGTAGGAACATGGGATAATATCTTCTCTAGGATCTTATTCCAGTATGGGGTTTAATTACCTTATACAAATAAACCTCCAATATAGAAATATAAGAAAATAACTATCACCGTACATTCACTGAGTTCGAGCTTATAGAACAGCGAGTCAAATAGACATCAAGAAACTGGCTACAGATAATTTCACAATAGAATGATTTTTATAAAATGAATCAATTTAAAAACTGGTCGGCCTGGTAGCCAACAGTAATATGTTAGTTTAAAACATTCACAAGAGATTTCGCTCAGTATATTCTCATAAGAAAAAACTACATATGAATGGATGAGAGACTGTAATGGATTCAACATAACTCTGAGGGTTTCAACCAGGAAACCCTGTAATTATGAGTGTACATATATCTAAATAAGATAAAATAAAAACACTCACATTTGAGTACACCTACATCATCAAATTCCTAATTGGAATAGGATCCTAAAGAAGATGTAGTTGAAGGTCGAGTTCAAACTCTTGCACCTGATAGAAGACTTGATGAAGTTGATAAAGCCTTAATATCATTGTTTCCATGGGAAAATTTACACTTCAACCGATCTCGGTAGGTTCCATTTTTCTCATAATGCATGAACAACTTGATTTTATAATTATTTGCCCCATAAAAAATGTGAGAACTTATTTCACTTCCATGAACGAGTTCTAATTTTTAACAAAAAAATCCAATACTTGTTGACCCTCTGAATTTCTTTTGAGTGTGAAAAGTGACAATCAGTTCCCCACTCACACTTCTTGTTAGTCCCATAAAAATTGAGAATAACATATTTATATGGAGGCAGTGTAGCTATATTAGTAACAGGTATCTCCTTCACATTCAAAGTTGAATACGAACTATTTATATGGTTGTAGGATTTTTTCTAGATCATTTCCCAAGTCAAATTTGTGGCCTACTGAGAGTCATGTCCACTAGAATAAGGGAATTGCGAAGAAGGCTCTCCCTGGAACTTCTGTGGAGCCTGTGAAACAATTTGTGAGAAATATTTATCCATTGGAGGATTTCTAGGATGAGCAACAGGTTGCAAAGAAGATACTTGTTTGGATTTAGAGAAACTTCCTAGAGGCATTGAATCAGTCCCACATGATTTCTAGGAATGTGAATACTTCCTGTTAAAGATTACTTAATTGAAGACAAAATGAAACTTTGAGAATTTATAATATTATCACATGCTTAATCAAGGATTTATTTATCTTATAGAATCAACAATTCACTAATCTTAGATGAATGTATAAGTTGAATAGGATTTTGATTTCTCAAACCTTTTACGTCTTCATTGACTCCGTGTCTAACAATGAGAAAAACACATGAAAGATGGTTATTCTTCACAAAATAATGTAGAGTGTTCTCTCTTTTTCTATGAGTATGTTTATGCTTCATCCATTGTTCTTTATCATTAATAGGAGTGCCTCAAGGTGGCCATGACCTACAGCTATGTGAACAACAGTTGGTCCTGTGTTGTTTCTATCTGTCATGATAGCACCAGCATCTAAAATTTTTACCACAACCATACAATTTACAGTGCATCCATTGAGAGGAGTGACCTGCTTGAAAGACCAATGTAGAGATTTATTTCCATCTTTGTATGAGTCATTTACTGGAGAAACAAATGCTAACAAAACATCTAGAAGTGCATCATCATTTTCCTAGACAACTAGAATTGGAGGAGGAAAATATTTTTTTGAATATGCATTCCACCTCTGGAAAAAATTGAGAATACATTCTATGGGATTTGACACTAATACAAAATTATATTACATGTAATAATGAGCCTAAGAAATACTACAAATTAAGATATCCACCATGTTTCAAGGATGGAATCTTATGGAAACTATCTACATTAGTATTGTAAGTGAAAAGGAAACAATTTCACATTTATGTGTCACAAACAACACACTTGAAAAGAAAAATAATATATTAAGTTGAGATATTAACCATAAATTATCAATTTATGAAATATATAAAAAAGACAGAATATGAAAAAATAGTTCCTCATGTTCAAATTCAAGTCGAAATTTTCTTTTGTATATACATTTTTTTTTTTACAAGAACGGTTATAGGATTTCATTAACTACTTGGCTAAAGGCCACACATTCGGTTACAAAGGGAGGAGTGATTTTCAGCATGCCTTTCTACCAAGTGGGAAATGGCTCCTGCTCTTATCGTCTTCCTCTTTTTACAATTGTTAAAGTACACTTTTGTTGCTAATTGTCCAAGCTGAAAGATACAAACGAATTGATGTAAAAGAAAGCAGTAAAACCCGGCTCTTTATAGGATAGGTGCCCATAGAATTTCCTTATTTTTGAGAATAGTTCCAACCTCTAAATGTACTTCCTTGTTTGCCTCAATGTCTGCTGCTTTATTATTTGATCTCAGTACATGAAAATAATTAAGGTGTACGGACTTTGACATACTTTTGATCCTTGTAATTATCCTTGCTAGTTGTAGATCTGCTGGATTGGAGTTGGTCACCATTGCTCTTATGATTACTTGGGAGTCTCCAAAGACATTTGCTTCCTGAATTCCCAGCTCTTTGAGGAATTTTACACCTTGGAAGAGGGCCAACACCTCGGCTTGTATGCTAGATGAATGGCCTAATCCCGAAGTGAAATTGTGTGGAGATGTGATGTTTGGCATATTAATGTGTCCTCTAGCACCGGCCTTCCCTGGATTCCCTTTTGCTGCCCCGTCAAAGAATAGGGAGGGAATTGGTTGATTGTAGAGCCATTCCTAAAAATCTTCTTCATTTTTCCTAATTTTCCAATCTTCGAGAGTTTGAGGAGAGCTTCTTGACTTGTGAAAATTAAACTTAAGGACAGATCCTAGGTCTCTGTCTTGTTGGCTAAGATTTGAGTCGTCTCCTTTATCTTCCAGCCACTTGGTTAGTTGGCATTTCACTGAGTTGGATACTATTCTATGGTCTTGATCCTCGCTCCATAATATCCTCCCGTTCCTTTCCAACCAAACCTGCCAAATGATGAATTTGGCAGTGCACTCCAAGTTGTCCTAATCATTTTAATTTTTGGTTGTGCACTTGGATATCTGGCCATCTAGCCTGCGAACAAATCCTGAACAGAAGTGGGAAAAATGAAATCATAATTCCAAGGATCCAGCTGCTCTTGCCAAATAGAGATTGTAAATTTGCATTCAATCATGATGTGGAGGGTAGTTTCTGAGTTTTCCTTGCAAAGAGTGCATCTGGAAGGCCCATTGAAGCCTCTTTTCTAGAGTCTGTCCTCAGTGAGAATTTTTTGGTGATAGAGAATCCAAAAGAAATGATCTATTTTGGGAATTGAGGGGAAATTCCATATGCCTACCTAAGGAGCAAGGTTGGGAGGCACGTGGGGGCGCTCAAGACATTTAGAGTATCCATGCGAGACTGAATAGCCTGCTCGATTTTTCCCCCGGCCTCTCACATCCTATCTACATGCGTGGATAGGGGCCAGCCGATGTAAAATAATTCTGAACGATGCCAACACAGGTTGCAAGGCGATGGCCACTGGGAGATTTTTCCAACCCGCCCAGGAATCCTTCGTCCACAGCGATATGTCCCACAGGGTGTGGACGTTTGCTACAGCTAGCCAATTCTTTAACTCTGTAAAATCTCCCAATTCTTCCAATGGAGGTCGATCTAGAATTCTGTCACTCCACAACTGAATTCATTTGCCATTTCCAGGAATCCAGTGAGAGTAATTTTTTATCATAGGACCAATTCTATTAATGAACGTGCTGAAGTGAGTTCTGAGTAACCTTTTAGGCTGATCCAAACATCTGAGCCTCATTCCTCTGAAGTATTTTCTCCACAATGCAATATGTGCCCAATTTGGATTAGGAGCAATGATTTTCCAAATTAATTTGGCACCCATAGCTAGATTTTGAGCTCTGAGATCTTTAAAATTCAATCCCCCTTCAAAAATTGATTTAGTGACTGTTTCCCAATTGATTAGGGAAAATTTCTTATCATTTTGCTTGCCTCCTTTCTAGAAGAATTGCCTGATTAATTCCTCCATCTTTTTGATGATTCGCACAAGTGCCAGGAGGACAGAGAATTTGAAAATCAGAAGACTGCTGAGAACTGCCTTGATGAGCATGGCTTTTCTCACGATGTTGAGCCAAGAGGATCCCCAGGCTTGCATCTTTTCTTTGAATTTTTCTAGCTGAGGAGACCAGTCTTTGCTTGATTCCCTCTTATTGAAGATTGGCAGACCAAGATATTTGAATGAGGACCAAGTAGTGGAGGCTACAAATCCAAGGCATCTGGCTATGTAGTTTGTAGTAGAAGGAGGGATGTTCCAGCAATATATCTGACATTTACCCTTGTTTAACATGCTTCCTTAGATCTCACAGAATTTTTCTAGAACTGCTTTGAATTTAATAGCTAAATGCGGTGAAGAAGCTCCCAGCAATAGAGAATCATCGACAAAGAGGGCATGATTGATGCGTTTCACCCCTCTTGCAATGCACAGTTCCACAATGTCTTGTTCTTGCTACTTTTTATTTAGATAGAAACTGAGAACATAAGCTTGAATGAAGAATAGGAGAGGTGAGAGAGGACACCCCTGCCTTAGCCCTCTAGAGGCTTTGAAGAATTCAACGGCCCTTCCATTTACTAGAGGGGCAATCCAAGGCTCTGATATGCAAGCTTTTATCCACTTTATGAGGCTTTTCCAGAACCCCAATTTATGCATTACATCAAACAAAAACCTATGTCTAACATGGTCAAAGGCGTTAGCTAGATCTAATTTAATAACCATACCTTTCTCCTTTCGGTGTTGGCTGGAATGGATTGCCTCTTGCACCAGCATGAAGTTGTCCACCAGCTGACAACCCTGAATGAATCCCCTTTGATTGTCCGGAATGATTTTAGGGAGAAATCTTTTCAACCTATTTGCTATCACTTTGGTGATCACTTTATACCCAATATTACATAATGAAATTGGACGAAATATATTGAAATAGTTTGCACCTTTTTCCTTGGGGATGAGGGCGAGAAATGCCGAATTTGTGTAGCCCCCAATCTTTTGATAGTCCTAGGATTTCTGAATCATTTTGAGGAATTCATTCTCAATTATCTGCCAACAAGTTTGCATGATTCTCGGTCTGAAACCATCTGGTCCTAAGGCTTTATTGGTATCCATGGCGAATAGGGCCTCCTTGGTTTCCTTGTGTGTGATTTTGCTTTCTAGGACCTGATTCATCTTGGGGGTGATGAGGTTAGGGACAACATCCAGCACGCTGTTATTTTGCGCAGCTCCTATTTCTTCCCTGTACAGCTTCTCAAAATGATCTAAAGCTGCCTTTTTTATGCTTGCAAAGTCCTTCATAACATTGTTTTCTTCTTTTATTTCGGTGATGGAGTTCAGTCCTTTCCTAGCTTGTGCTTGTTTATGAAAGAAAGAGGAGTTTCTGTCGCTAGATTTGAGCCAAAGACTTCTATACTTGAGCCTCTAGTACTCCTCTTCTGCCAGGCATGCCTTATGGAAGTTTTGCTGAAGCTTGACCTCCTTTTCCAATTCCTCTTTAGTGATTTCAGCCGTTTCAAGATGGAGATGGTGGTTTTCTAGTTCTAATTGAGATTTTTTCCTTTCTGCAGTTGGATTGGGCAGGGTCTTGGCCCAATTTGTTAGCATGAATTTAACTCTTCTAAGTTTTTCCTCCCACACAAAGAAGGAAGAGCCCTTGACTGGGTCTTTCCAGCAGTCTCTGACCTTGTCCATGAAGTCTGCCTCTTTGATCTAGAGAGAGCTGAACCTGAATGGAATAGACCCTAGGTCCTTGGGGGTTAGAAGCTCCAAGCTAATAGGCTTGTGATCTGATATATTGCTATGAAGGATGTGCGATCTAGCTTCTAATCCTAGAAGCAGGAAGGAGCTTTGCACCAAAAATCTGTCTAGTCTTGCATCTATGTGTCCCAGGCCAACCCTCTTGTTTGACCACGTGAACTTGCCAGTAGACGGCTTAATGTCTATCGATTCCCAATCCTGCATGAGATCTTCCACTAATTCTCTTGCCGGATCTCTAAAAATATTGCCTCATATTTTTTCTGACGAGAGGAGGGTGAGATTGAGGTCTCCGACTATGATAATATTCTCCGAATTTTCTAGATCTGCCAAGTTTTTGATTGAGTCCCAACATATTTTTTTTTCACCTGCATTGTTAGGAGCATATACATTGATAAGACTAATAATTTCCTTAGATTCTAAGTGTTGCAATTTTAACAAAATCCAATGAGTGTTCAAGGACTCAGAGATTAGAGAGAACTTATTTGATTCAAGAGCACCCGAAGACCTCCTGATGCTCCCCGGACAGAGGTTGCATGCGCTCCGTCATTTTTCCAAAACTTTCTTCTTGCTTGGAGGAAGGCTAGATCCTCTAGTTTAGTCTCCTGGATGAGAAGAATGTCTGGGGCTTCCAGTCTTATTAGACTATTCATTGCTTCTTCCTTGGCTTTGGAACCCATTCCCCTACAGTTCTAGGAGACTATCTTCATCCTTTACTTTTTCTACGATGAGCTGCTTTGGAGCTCTGGGTTTGGATCCTCTTCGTCTTCGGGGTTTTTGCTAGGAGTTTCTCTAGCGTTGGTTGGCCGCCCTAAAGCTTGTCTTTGTATGTTTCTTGATCTCTTTTTTCCTTTGTTGACATTCGACCTCTTGTAGATCTTCTGGGGGTAGACTGTGAATCCCCTATTTCCCCTTCTTCCTCTGATTCCTCGGACTCTTGGGTTTCCTCCTCCTCTTCTAACATCTTCCCTTTGGATCTCTCTCGTACGCTTTTAGTTTTAGGTGGAGAGACTTCTTTTGGAATATCTGTCTCTTGCATATTCATGATTTCAGATCCAAGGATCTTAAATTTGTTCCCTTGGCTTTCCATGGGTGGATGCTAAGGAGGGCCTGTTCCGGGGGCTCTAGCATTAACATTTGCAGTCTTCCTGGAAGACGTTTTGGGTCCTTTTGCCTGATTCCATCCTTCTTCCTTCCCTTTTTCCTCAACCCCTTTGGACGGGCAATATCTAGCGAAGTGCCCGTAGACTTGACACTTCTGGTATTTGAACGACAACCATTCATAGTCCAACTTCTGAACATGCCTCCAAGGACCTACCCTTATTTTGATGGCTTCTAGTAATCCGACCTCCAAATCTACCTCCACGCAAATTCTAGCACATTCATACTGATCCTTGTTGTGGCCTTGACTATGAATTTCCCAAGAGTGTTTTCGATGTGTTTCAGAGAGTCCTAGTTCCAACAGTGAACCGGGAGATTGGGGAGCCTTACCCATACTGTGAACGCAGAAGGCACATCCACCGCCGGATCGAAGTTTGGCATCCATTTATTCAAATACAACCCTTGAGGACCCATGAAGTAGGGGCCATTTCTAAAAATGAGATCCTTGTCCTCTTTTTCTGAGAATTCAAATAGGAAGTATCCTCTTCCTAGGAAGTAAGATGTTACCTTGTTCTTGATCAGCGGAGCCTAGTTTCTAGCAACCCAGTTCTCTGATGATTTCGGGGAGGGCCAGAGACCTGTAAACTGATTGACCAGAGCACGATCTGGAAAAGATAAAGCTACTTGAATTGGACCTTCAGGAGGAAGAGCGATCTCGGGGATGTCTTCTAGCCTTTTCACGAACTTGGCAACTTCCATAGCTTTCTTCTTGGGCATAGATGCCAACAAGGATCTGAAGGCCTCAGAGGTGGAAGACAGAGGAGGGGAGGAAGACCCCTGGGGGGGAGCCGGCTCCTCCATGGTGAGCCAGCAGGTCAAACCCTAGCTGACCGTAGCGAGAAGCTAGGACCTTCGGCAGACAAACCTTAGTCGACCGCAGCCAGAAGCTAGAGCCCTTCGGAGACCTGCCCGCAGGGATTGGAGTGAGTAGGACTGGCCGCGCGCGCAGTCTTCAAGTTCTGCGGGGTGAGGATCTCGCAGGTTGTAGGGCCAAGCGAGCACGCACAACAGTCTGTACGTTTTTGTATATACATTATTAACACCATACCATTACAAGCATTGTATCTGATAATGATATGAATACTCTATTTTCATTTAAGTGTGCAATTAATTTTTTTAAATGCTTCATGAATGGTGATACACGTTATCAAAAAAATTGTGAAGAGGGAGTGGATCAATCATGTTTGTTGGAAGGAACGATATTGTTCATAGTTATGTCAGTTTTTCTTGAGACTTGAAATTACCCACATCCTTATGCTTCTTCTTCTTATTTTATCTCCTCCAGAAGAAGAGAAAGCTCTTCCATGAATTTCTATGCTCATATATATATATATATATATATATATATATATATAAGACACACACAACACATTCTTGGATAAGAATACCCTGAGAAAAATGATGGGTTTCAAAATCTGAGCCAAGAAACCAAGAACCCAAATTGACTTTTACTTTAATTTTTTTTATTATTATTAGTACTAATTTTATTGAGAATTTTCTTTTACATAACATAATAGGAAGGACATACTGGCATGTATGTTCTTATTGGACTCGAGGACCACTCCAAAAAAGTAAAAAATAAAAATATTATATTATATTTCCAAATAAAATATTATATTCAAAATCTAGAGTTCAAAAAAATCTAATAGTAAATTAACTATTTTACTTTAATTACTAACTTATTTAATTTTAATCTTAATTTTATGTAATTTGAGGAAGTCCAAGTGTTAAACAACAAGACACGACTGGAAATTACAACATCTCTACCAAACTAGATTAGAGAGTTACGACATTATAACATCTCTACCAAACTAATATCTTTACCAAACCACATTAGAGAGTTAAGACATTACCACACCTCTACCAAACTGCATTGGAGAGTTTCCTCTTTCTATGTCATTTGTTATATTGTCCTCCCTGTGATGTTGAGATAGAGTCTTCTACCATTTGCAAAGATGCCACTCTCGTGGCCTCTGATTTCTTATGGTTAAAACATTTATTTGGTCCTATATATACGTTATTTAGAATTTAGAAAAAAAATTAAACAATGAAAAATAACACATTGTATTTTGTACTCTATAGAAGTTTGCATGTGAAGAAATTTGATCCCTCTCTGCTCATGCTAGATATGTACTTAACATGGATCTATGTTGGTAGACATGTAGATCATGCCTTATAGCTTTTTAGGGACACACATTGACGTAGGAAAAATGGATGATTGCACATACATTGCAACATAATTTTCTTTATTTGGTGGTAGAAGTGGGGACACTTTAGACTCTAAATGAAGAGGAGTTAGGCAACCAACAAAGACATATCATTTTCTAGGAAACACATAATGAATAAAACATCTATATATATATGGAGATTGAGAGAGACTTTTTTTATCATGTTAACTAGTTAGCAAATGTAAAAAAATATCTAAATAATGCTTTTTCTTTTCTATACAAAACTATTTATAATCAAGTCAGTAAGAAGCAGAACTCTCCCTCATATTATAATAGTGATATTATTTTCATCATCATGCTATTATTTCTCTAACGTATATGTATGATTAATAATTTTGAAACCATGTAGATCAACAACTACTTAATAACTCATAAGGAACTAAGATGCAAGCATACTTTGAGGGTATTCCACACAAATCTCATGATGCTAGGGAAAAAAAATATGTGCAAACAATACAACAAATGTGGAGCATTTAACAAGTGCGCCTAATTATTGAGAAACACAAAATTAAACCAGAACTAAGCTCCTTGAATGTCATTTCATGCCTATAGTTATTCCACCAACAAACACAAGTTCGCAATAAGAACGAAACAAACCCTACTTAACAGAAAACCTATTTCCCATGTTTGTTTGTTTTTTTTGGGTGTTTTAGATTTTTACATTAGTGTTTGCATTGTTTTGTTTTCTATCAAGCATGCATAATATGAATGGAATGTTCTAAACCATGCACACATTCTTTTCCTTTCTGCCAAAGGTAGTCGTTCGATCGTACGAATCAACACTAACTAAAAGAGAAATAATAAAACCCTAAAATAGCTTGACATTGCAAGAAAAATACTTCCTATTAGATTTGTACGACGTCTCCTTGCCGTTATATTTTCGGAACAATAATCATAATTTGATAAGGATTTTTGGATTTTCGTGTCCTTACATTTATCATAAAAAGGTTATATAATACTTAATATTTTTTAAGTTGAATAAGAGTTACTAAACCGCCATTACATTTATCATAAAAAGGTTTTATAATACTTGAAAGTAGGTTGACTAAGAAAAAGGTTTTATAATACTTGAAGGTAGGTTGACTAAGAGTATATTATTGTCATTTTGTTTAGAAATTGAAGTTACTTCTCTTACTATATTCTTTAAGATAATTTCAAAGAACATATTTTTTCAATATTTCACGTGACTCGTGTGCACGTTTTACTTTTATTCAAGAAAATCATTGAGCAATAACTACACCCATACATATCCATTCTTTTTTCATATTTTACAATTTGAATGAGTTAAGGAAGACAACGTAAGAATGGAATCTAACAGCTACCTAGGTACTCCATTGTCATCATCTACAAGGAAAGGCCTTGCTGGCATAGTTTTATATGAAATTGAACGTTATGTAGACTGATTTTCAACCGCATTGTTTTCTTTGTATGTGGTAAAATAACATTTTGTCATTTGGAATAAAAAATTTCCAATTGCGTTAAGATTCTTCCATTACCTTTTTAATGTGAATTTGGGTTGAAATGTATTGTAGTTTTTTTGTTTGTTTGCACGTAGTTGTTTTCTTAAGTTATCAGATTATACTTTTAGAAGGATTATGGATGTTTCACTCATAAAATTTATCCATTATATTGTAGAAACTTTCTCCATTATATTTATCTTTTCTTCTTAGCTCACTCAGAGTATTTGATTCAATATATGTCTTATATCACAACAACTATTGTACTATGAAACAATTATTAAGTGAACAAACTCAGAAAGCTAAATGGTTGATTTCACCAATATAATTATTATGAATCCTTTATCTGTTAGCGAGCTGGTTTCTTGCTTTCATCTAGCTCTTGAATTTCACAACAGGAGAGAGGATGTAAAACAACTATTGAAGGCATTTACTACTATTACAATTTTATATATATTTCTAGGTATAGAAAGAATAGTTGTATTGATGGAAACCTAATGATGGAAGGTCATCATAGATGCCTTTTGTATCAGCAATCTATATTCGAATAAAAATTAGAATTAAAATTAAAATCACAACTCCTACCAAGCCGAGATAGAAAATTTGCATCTGTATTTATAACTACAAAACTACAAAACTACAGAGAATAACCATAAATAGAACTCTTGCACCTGGGCATGATAAGTAGGATATAGGTTTGGGTTCTTTGCTTGACCATCTTTCCATTTAATGGTATGTCATGCTCCACTTGCATGCAAACAAAAAAGGGTTTAAGAATAATTCTTTCGAGAAGCCTCATAAAACTCTCGGGTTTGAGAATAAGCACGTTGCAGAATGTTAGGTGGTTTACCTTGTTCCTAGCAAGACCAATGTTCAAACCCTCACCAACTAATTCCTCAAAGGAGCCAGCAATTGTCATATATTTTTTTGTAACCTGCCCAAGTTTGTAATATCTGTGTGAATGGCAATCTAAAAATTACGTGAGAACCAATGACAATGTCAAAAATGAATTTACTAGAGTAACATTCCACATTCCTAGGTCCGTCCATTATCAGTGGACAGAGTATATACGTCCCAATTTCAATGTGTAGCATTCAAACAAAACTCTTGTAGCTACACCATATTTGACAGAGAGAAAAATGAAAGTAATGAGTGTGAATTATGTGCTAGGAGCAGAAAATATAATGGTACCCTAAAAAAATCAAAACCTTAAATCAATTTATGCATTCGTGTTGATTGGCATTGGCCTCAGACTTAGTCTCGCCTAAGAAACCCTTACTACTGCCAGAACTACCTGAAACCAATGTGCACCATCCTGGGTACAGAGCTCGAATCTACGGAATCTTTGGTGCCAATAATTGGGTTGAGTAGTGGAGAGGCCATCCATACTGTCCAAAGGCAATTGTTTTCTCTAAATTTTTTTCACCACACAGATCAAACTGGTCATAGTGAAGATCAAACAACGTTTCGTTGTGGCTTAATCTCACGCTCAGTCTCAGGCTCGCAACGTAGAACTGCAACAACTCAATTGATGAACCCTTGGTTTTTTATTGCTATTATGGTCCTCCAGGCTGTAGATCATAGCTAGGTGGAAGAGATATTCATAGGTCTTAGACATTTAGTTAGGTATTTAGCTTAGATGAAGGAAACGGTGGATCAAAATTGTTAAACTATTTTAATCATCTAACATCCAATGTGATGGTGAAAGCAGGTACATAGTGTCGGCTAGGAGAGTTGTTTTCAATGGGAAACACCTTAAGGCTTGATTATATATATATATATATATAAAATTTAAACATATATACATTTAAAAAACAATGAACAAGATTCTAAACCATGGAGATTTAACCACACTTTATCATGGAGATTTGTAATCTAGAAATAGGTTTTGTTAATATCATGGGCTAATACCATGTATTATGAAAATAAAATGACCCAAAACCCATAATCTGAAAGGGAAAAAGAAACATAACTATTTTGGAGATAAATTTCAACCTTTTATTTGTGTAGACTAATAAGAATATTTTAGAATATTTTGTGGAGGTTAAATCTCTTCCATCAACCTAATTATTATTAAATATTAAATTTCAATTCCAAAGTTTTTATTACAAAATAGACATGTATATAAGTATAGTAAAATATAATTAATATATTATTTAAACTAAAAATTTACTTTGTTATAATCATTAATAAATTATTTCAATCTACTTAGTGTTGGCAGGAAAAATTTCCCCAAGGTAAGGGTTGAGAACCTCAACAAATCGAAGGTAGATAATCAACACGAGTCATATGTTCAAGCAAGAAAACTATACAAATTACCAAAGTTTGGTTTGAGAGGAATACTAGTAGGTCATAAGTTTGATGTTGATCTCGTAAGGTACAAACCCTCTACTTCCTCCCAAGCGAGCATACCTGCAACATAGTTCAGAGAAGCATATACGTAACAAGTGGTTCCAAGTGCATGAATAATAAAAATGTTAGATCACCAAGCATAAATGTATAAATGATAACATATTACACATGAATCATAAAAACATGAGATCATAACATATCATAAAATAGACATAGCTTCTTTATTGATATTAGGAAAGAGTAGTGGAGAGATACAACCTAATCCGACCGTGGCATCAATGAAACCTTCCTCTCAATTCATTGAGTGCAAGTTTGAAAGGTCACCTCTTAAGCATGTGAAAAAGGATGTCATATAGTGAATGAGGAACAGATATGCAAGGAAACAAGGGTTTCTTATGTTTGGGGGTGGAGGAGGCATAGGGAAATTCAAACTTGATCTGGGGACCAAAAAGTCTATAATGTTGATTCCTCTCTCCTTCATTTATTAGACCTTCCCATGAGGTGTATAAATACCACCAGAAATCAGTTGATTCAGTTAGGCTGTGGAGTAGGTGGGGTTTTGGTGAAACATGTAAACCTTACTCGAAAAAGAGGATATTATTTTATTTTTTCATATTTTAAATACTATATGCGGGTTTTGTATTATGGTACTCGCATGTGTACATGATTTTTAAAGGGAAAAGTTGTGTATGGAATTAAAAATAATTTTTTTTTAATAATTGATCAAGTATTTATGTGAAAGGGTTGCCCAAGACTATACCAAAGCATCAGAAATACAAGAGTGTTGAATGATGTTATAAGAGATGCCCCCTAATATATGAGGTCATAATAGGTACATGATGGTAGAAATGTGTTAGGTACAAAGAGAGATCATTTGAGGACCTAAGAGGACATCACTAGATTCTAGCCCACTGAATACCTATGGAAGGAATCAGAAAGAAGAATCATGTCTGAGGTGGGCACACCCATGCTCATAGAAAGTAAAGCATGTCTACTAATCAAGTAGAGAGCGGATCCAACATGTATCCATAAGTGTACAGAAAATAATTAAGAATACATAGTGGATCATTTGATGATATCCACAAATGAACATAATGGAGCTATGTCTCAATATCACATATAGAAGAAAATATGATCAATGATGCTCGAAGAATACATGATCATTGATGTTGCATAACTGATCCTCATAAGAGTACCGATTCATATAGCTGGAATAGTGGTACTACATTAACTCAAGTGTCAACATAGAGGATATTGTTGTGATGAACTGAAACATATAAGGGTGGATGGTAACATTAGAAGGATATGGAAGGAGCAGACAAGTGAACCAAGATGCTAACACAACCTGAGGTATTCACTGACTATAGATGCTACTTTTCTACACTACGGGAATAAATGAGTTGAAGTCAACCATGTGAGAAATTGTTTGATTACCAACCATTGATGTATGCCATTACCAAATGTGAGACAACTCACTGACAATGATGATGAGAGTCAAGGTACCCAAGTAGAATATGACAAGTGTGAACAAATGTATTGAAGTTAAACACTTGAGAGAATATATCAACCAAAAGACATTGATGTATTCTCATTCTCGATAGAAAAGAAGTCTTCCACTGATCACTGAAAACCCTAAGGTATTGAAAAAATTACTCTAGATCTTGTTCCCATAGAAATGAGTTGGAGTTGATAGGAAAAGATCTACTCGAAGGAAGGAATTAAGGCATCCCACATCAACGAGTGTGAATTTAACCTGCAGGGAAAAAATTTGGAAGAACTCAGACAAAAATATATGAAGTAACCATTCTAAGGTATGTTTCTAGTATACACAAGATCTGCTTAGAGCATGACATAAACCCTCTGAACCAACCAATAATGAGTGATTGCACAAAGGTGAGGAATCCACCAATAGGGTGAAGTGAAAACCAAGGTACTACACGAATCCAAATGTGTGATAATGTAAGTTGATGTCAAACACAAGGAAACCACTCAGTGAAAGACCCATGATATTGATCAATGCTAAGCACAATGTCACTTATAAATGATGTAAATAAGCTTAGGGTGTGACTCTAGGGCTAGGCTCAGAGAAATTTGTTAGGGTTGATAAGAGAAAACACACCAAAAAGAGGTCAATGGAGACCTTTTAACCAGCACGGGTGAAGGACCAAATAAATGATGTGATGCGAAAGATAAATTGATAGACTAGGTATCACTGACTCAAAATGAGTCGAGACATTGCAAAATGGATGACACGATGAAACACCCTCCTCCAACATCTAGACAAATAACCGACCAACCAGTGTAAACATGTGACTTGTAGAAACTATTGTTGCATTCAACCTTCTATGTGACCTTAAGGAAATGGAATCGATGGAAACACAACACACATACCTTCCAAATCAATTATAGGACCCCTGAGAACCATGCAAACACTTCAGGCAGTTTTCCCTTGGGTCCCATTGAACCTTCTAATTACGGGCCCTATGGACGCTCCCATGCTATGGGCATGCCAACGTCCATGAACATTTGGATGCTATCACAGGACTATACGCTAGCATCCACAAACAAATTTGTCTAGTTTTGTGCAAGTGTAAAAATTCCCACTGTAGATCAATAGATTATGCAATATACTAAAACACAATATAAGATCTACTTCTACAACACTTTCCGGAAGTTTAATCAAATTGAGTAATATCAAGAGAACACATATAACTGAGAATGATAAAGCAATCACACATAACATAAAAGAAATAACCTGGGGAAATCCTCAGCCTAAAACCCCAATCTCTGTATTATCATACAAGTGGAAATCTTGTTCAAGTTACAAAAAGTATCAACTCTCAAGCTATCCTGCTCTCTCTGCAATCAAACAATATAGCTCACAGACTGAATAGACATAGTATATGTCCTCCTCAAGCCCTCCAAGCCTCCTATTTCCTTGCACAGTTTTTCTTAGGGTGCAGTTAAGCCACATGTGTGAATTGACCTCATCACACTCACTAAACCTAAATAAGTAACTACGCAATGCTCAAGGAAACAATTCCTTCTACATGCAAGGAATATTCACAATGGAATATTCTAGCAACTGATAGTACACTGCCCCTCCATTTGATCTCAACTGGGCCTCTTTCTGAATTGATATGCATGAGTTATTTATGAGAGAATACTCAGTTATCTAAAGCGCAGTAGTTACATGTATGCAAGCATTAACTAACTGAACTTACATTAATTTAACAAACTGTCTAAATTAATCTAACTGGAGTTGACTCAGTTAACTAAGCCAACTAATTACAACTCATAATTACAAGTCATCCTTATCTCTTTAACTCATGGATAAATTCCTCAATTAATGGAGAAACTGTTGCATGTCCCCACATAGACTTCATCTTTGATTTTCCTTAACTAATTAACTCAAGATGAATTAATTAATTATTTTACAAACAACTGTTAAGATCAAATTCGAATTTTACTTCGCTATTTTAGATTAGGGACTGACTCAAATAGGAAGGTATCCCAAAATGCTATTCATAGAATGATATTTTTAGCACTTCCATTTTTCATTCCTTATAGCTATGTTCAACACTAGTTGAACTGGTATTTATAGCAGTCCTATTCTTAACAATTCTATTTTTAGCATTTCTGGTTGATATTTTCAACACTCCATCTCAAGAAAAAATGGATTATCAGTAACCCCAATCCTGTCTCTGTGGAACTGGAACTTGCATTTTGACAATGCCTTAGTGAAAATATCTAAATCTTGTTCGTCGGTCAAAACATATAGCAACAACATGATCCTCTTGACCACATAGTCTTGAAGATGCTGATACCAGATATCAATATGCTTGGACTTGTCATGAAAAAATGGATTCTTAAAGAGTTTGATACAACTCTGGTTATCACAGTAGATCATTGTACGATCCACCTTCTGACCAAACAATCCCACTATAATATTCCGCATCCAAATGGCCTCACATGTAGCCTAACTAGCAGCCATGTATTCAACCTCTGCTGAGGTAAGTGCAATTGATCTCTGTTTCCTGCTATACCAGGAAACTGCAGCTGAACCAAGGTTGAAGACTCCTCCAAAAGTGCTCTTCTGGTCTGATGAACTCCTTGCCCTATCCACATCTTTGAAGCCCTAAAGCTTCACTCCCTCTACCTGTTTGTACCACAATCTGAACTGAGATGTGCCTCTGAGGTATCCCAGCACATGCTTCGCTACCTTCCAAAATAGCTTGGTAGGTTAAACCATAGCTTGACTCAACTGGTTCACCGCAAAGCATAAGTCAACTCGTGTGTTCACCAAATACATAAGTGAACCCACTAGTTGCTGATAAAGAGTAATAACTAATACCTCACCTGAAGTAGCATCCTCCTTCCTCCAGTTCATAGCTAGAGGAGTCTGCATGGGCTTGCACTTCTCCATGTGAAAGCGCTTGAGTATCTCATTAGCATACCTACCTTGAGACACAAATACTTCCCCATATTTCTGCCACACCTCCATGCCTAGAAAGTAGTGCATAAGGCCCATGTCCTTTATCTTGAACTCTCTTGCAAGGTCGTTCTTGTAAGACTGTATCAGCTGATCATCACCTGTCAAAATCTAATCATCGACATAAACAACAATGATCAATGCTTTACCTTCTACCATGATGTGGTAAAGGTTTGTATCTGATTTACTCTTGGTGAAGCCCAAATTGGTGAAATAGTTGTTGATCCTGGTATATGAAGCACGAGGTGTTTTCTTCAGCCCATACAAAGCCCTCTTGAGTCTGCACACATCCAACTCACAATCGAAGGTCTCGAAACACTCTAGCTCCTCAATGTACACCTCCTCCTCAATCTTCCTGTTGAGGAATGATGTCTTCACATCCATCTGGTGGATCTTCCACCTCATCTGAGTTGATAGGGCCAATATCGATCTAATCAATGAGTACCTTACTACGGGAGAAAAACTTTCATCTTAGTCATCCCCTCGACCTGTGAGAAACCCTAGATAACAAACCTTGCCTTATGTTTCTCAACACTGCCATCATCTGCCTACTTTACCTTGTAAAGCCATCTAGAACTCAACACTGACTTGCCCTAAGGCCTTGGGACAACATCCCACACACTGTTCCAAATGATAGAGTCGTACTCCTCTACCATTGCATCAACCTAGACTAGTTGCTGCACTACCTCCTCAAATTAAGAAGTTTCGGTATCTACACACTCCCCAACCAGTGCCATGTACCTAGTGTACCGCTCGGTCGACCTCCTCTGTCTATGCTGAGAAGATGGTTGTCCCACATTCTCCCGCGCATCCAGCATCAACCTGTCAACTTCCCTTGAGCATTTCCGCCCATCTCTAGAAGTATCAGCATGAGTGCATCACTCTGAGGCTCCTCCTCCTTAGGAACTGAGGGTTCCTCCTCTGCATGCAACTTAAGCTCCCTCTCAAGTGACACTTGCATGGCTTTATCCTCGTCGAACTTCAAATACCTACATATCACAGTGCTCTGAGTGGAAGGCAGGTACACCCAATAGCTGTGGGGTGTATCCATGTACCCCAAAAGTATTCCCAACTCAGTTGTTGGGTCTAACTTCTTCCTAGCATCTTTGGTCACATTACAGTAGACTAATGATCCAAAGATTCGAAAGTGAGTTACATCAGGTCGCTTCCCATAATAGGCCTCCATAGGTGTCTTCATCCCCAGTATACGTTGTGGGCTTCTGTTCTGCAAGTACTCTACTGTATTGCATGCCTCATCCCATAATGAAGTCGTAGGCTTTGGTCATGCAACATCGCTCAAGCTGCTCCCACGATTGATCTGTTCTTCCTTTTGGCCACCCCATTCTATTGTGGGTTATGGGGTGCCGTCAATTCTCGTTTAATTTCTTTTGCAGCGCAAAAGTCTTTAAACTATTGGGAGACATACTCTCCGCCATTTTTGCTATGCAAGGCTTTTATTTTCCTTCCAGATTCTTTCTCTGCCAAGGCTTTAAACTCACAAAACCTCAAGAAGGTCTGATCCTTCTTTTGCATACAGTAGATCCAGCATCTACGAGAAAAATCATCAATAAAAATAACATAATACGTTTGTTTAGTGGTGGAGGTTTTAGAGAAAGTTCCACAAACATCTAAGTGAAATTGCTCCAGGATTGCTCCAACTCTACTGTCTCGATCCGGAAGGGAATATTTCCCATACTTACCCAAGGTACAACCTTTTCATGTAGTTGTCTACTCAAGTTTTCCCTTGGGTAATCTGGTAGAAATCTGTTGCATGATCTTCAAGGCTACATGGTGCAAGTGGCCTAGTTTTCTATGCCATAGCTTGCTAACATCTTGGCTCTACACTATCTTAGCTTTGGAACTCAAAGCAGCATAGTCATCTACCTCTAGCTTGTAGAGATTCTTAACTCGAATCCTTATTTTCTTTGTCTGTCTAGTACTGATGTGTCTCGGGAATACCTTTCCTTTACTAAAGACTACATCATAGCTTTTATCTTCTAGCATAGTGACAGACACAAGATTCTTCTTCAGACATGGTACATAATTTACATCGGTCAAGGTGAGGAAAGCTCCATGCTCCCTATGAAGCACAACCGTACCTTCACCTCAAACACGGTACTTTCCATCATTGCCGATCTCAATTCGCATTTAGAGATCCTTCTCCTCCAAGGTACTGAAAATATTCTTGTCACCTAACATGTGGAATGAAGCTCCACTATCCAGGTACCACACACATCCCACCATGGATGAAACAATGCATGCAATAAGTGAGAAATCTAGCTCAAACTGTGAGGCCAGTGCATCACCATCAGATCCCTTCGAGGAACCCTTCTTGGATTTCTTCTGTGGACAATTTGTAGCATAATGGCCCACTTCCTAACAATGAAAGCATCATACTTTCGATTTGTCATTATTCTTCCCACCATGGGAAGAACCGAATTTGGGATGGGATGCCTTCCCTTTCCCTTTCCTCACCTTACTCACTAAGACTAGATTTTCCTCATCATCTTGCTTCAATGAGGATCAATCTCTGGTGCTTCTTCTTATTTCCTCCTGCATCAGATCCAACCAAAGTCATTCCCAATCTAGTAGTTTTTCTCTTCCATTAACCGAGCCTTGGTAGCTATGTTAGCTCTTAGGAAGATTGTAGAGTGCACGACTCACCATGTCATCATCAACGGTCATGATCCCTACAGTTCCAAGCTCATCCTGCAGGTGGAGAGCTTGTTCAGATATGTAGAGATCATATCACCCTTTTCATAGTTGATCTTATGAAGCTTTTCTTTCAATGCCAGCTTCCTTTGATTGTCGTTGTTCTGATATAAATATTTCAATTTTTTTCACATCGAAAATGGTGTCTCCTTCCGATGGAGGCTCGAGACAATGTGGTCTCAAACTCCCTCCAGGAGGATTCTCCTTTCTCTAGCCACACATTTCTTCCATTCTGCCAGTTGAGTAGCATCAATCGGCTTGGGGACTTCTTGATCAATGAAATCCTTTAGGCTGTTATCCTCTAATACTGCCTCCATGCAATCCTTCTAGTCTATATAATTTGAGCTTCCATCAAGGGCATACTCTAGTCTTAAACCATTGAATGCCATTGGTGAAATTGAGATGTGATAAGACCTCAATTTCTATATTCAGGAACCACAAATTTTGAACTCCTCTTTCTTGTATACTGCTCTTCGCCTTGATCACCTTTGCTCTGATACCATGTAGAAATTCCCACTGTAGAGCAATAGATTATGCAATATACTAAAACACAATACAAGATCTACTTCTACAACACTTTGTGGAAGCTTAACCGAATTGAGCAATATCAAGAGAACACATATAACTAAGAATGAGAAATCAATCACTAATTAACATAGAAGAAATAACCCGATGAAAGCCTCAGCCTAAAACCCTAATCCTTGTATTATCATACAAGTGGAAATCTTGTTCAAGTTACAAAAAGAATAAGCTCTCAAGCTATCCTTCTCTCTTTGTAATCAAACAATACAACTCACACACTAAATAGACATAGTATATGTCCTCCTCAAGCCCTCCAAGCCTCCTATTTCCTTGTGCAGGTTTTCTTGGGGTCCAGTGAAGCCACATGTGTGAATTGGCCTCATCACACTCACTAAACCTAAAGAAGTAATTGCACAATCCTCAAGGAAAGAATTCCTTCTGCATGAAAGGAATATTCACAATGGAATATTCTAGCAATTGATAGTACACTGCCCCTCCATCTGATCTCAACTGGGTCTCTGCCTGAACTGACATTCATGAGTTATTTCTAAGAGAATACTCAGTTATCATAAGTGCAATAGTTACACGCATGCAAGCATGAATTAACTGAACTTACATTAATTCAACAAACTATTTGAATTAATCTAACTGGACTTGACTCAGTTAACTGAGCCAACTAATTACAACTTAATATTACAACTCATCCTTATCTCTTTAACTGATGGATAAATTCCTTAATTAATGGAGACATTTTTGCATGTCCCCACATAGATTTCATGTTTGGTTTTCCTTAACTAATTAACTCAAGATGAATTAATTAATTAGTTTACAAACAACTCCTAATATCATATTCGAATTTTATTTCACTATTTTAGTTTAGGGACTAACTAAAATAGGAAGGTATCCCGAAATGCTATTTATAGAATGTTATTTTTAGCACTTCCAATTTTCATTCTTTATAGCTATGTTCAACCCCGGTTGAACTACTATTTATAGCAGTGCTATTTTTAGCAATTCTATTTTTATCATTTCTTGTTGCTATTTTCAACACAAGTGTCCCTGGGATTTGAGCCAATTTTTCAGGCCCAGAATGGAATGACATATTAAAATTAGTAAAATAATAGGGAAAGAGCAATGCAAAAGAAATGAGTTAAACAAGCCTTGAACTAGGCCCCTACTAGCTATGACACACATTTTTTCAAACATATCACAAACATGTCATATACAGGTGTAATCAACATAATTAAGCATAGTGATCTCATACTTATCTAAGGATTGGTAAGAACCATTGGTCCCTGATGTCATTTGTTGTATTCTCATCTATTAAGTCTATTAATTTACAAGTCAAAACATAATGAGGTCCATACATAGCTGTTGTCATAAAACATACATATAACCAACATAGTAACAACATAAATACCATAAATATATCACCCATAAAATCCACATATAAACTAGTAAATTTACACATGAAAATTGAGGGAATGAATTTCTTATTAATGAATGCATAAACCAACTAGGGATGTGACCAGCACGTTCCACCCGACGATAGATTGGCTAAGCCAAGTTTCTCTTCAGTGAATCACCCTTGTGTTATATTCGAAGCATGAATGTTGGACTCATAACCAACTCAAAATAACCAAACAAGCATGGATACTACCATATTTCTCTGCCTACACAGTGAGGAATTTGAGCGCCTCCTAGCCTCTTAGGCTTTACCGTAATCCATAGTCTCATTCTGGGATCACTAGTCCCTACATCGAGACCCATTCTGAAGGTTTTACCGTACATCCCATCCCGGGACTACTAGGTCCAATGGAGATAAATACACCTCTTGGATTTATAGTATATCCTTACATTCATTGAAAATGATTCCTAGGCCCAAAGACGCACACAATCCTAGCTTTACCACAACCCACAGTTTGGCTCACGGGTTACTAGTCCAGTGGCTTTACTATGATAAAAAGTTTGGTTCAAGGATCACAATGCCATTACTATTTCATTTCAGAGATCCAACCCACTCAAATTCGAATTCATCTGACAATCCACATCAAAGGAAGTATGAGAACCCATGTCATTAAGGCTATCAGGAAATGGTAAGGCTATGCTGAAAATAATGTCACACCTAACAAAACCAATTCCATGAAAGAAAACAAACACATGCAACACCATTCATGCCAAATCTAGAATGGAAAATACGCATGCAAATCGATACCTGCAAAGAATATTGTTGTAGATACTTGATCCTATGTTTTCCTGCTTAATCTTTTCATCAGCTTGCCTTCCTACTCCAATGCCAAGTTCCTCCACAAAAGCTCTAAGTTCCAAACAGTGAGAAAGAGAGAGAGAATAATGAGAAAGCTCCAAAACTGAACTGACAAAAGGTTACCAGCTGATCCTCAGAAGCCTTTTTATGAATGAGGTCACTATTTTCTTCATTTTCTATTATTTTCCTTCATTTTCCCCCTCACATGCAAGATGTGGCCTTTCACCTCCCCTTTCTCCTAATTTCTAGTACTTTCATAAATAATTGTGCAACAATTCCATTTTTCCTTTCCAAAGCCTTAGCCATTACCTTTGCCAATTTCCTTAGCCATAATAAATAAAATTAAAACCACCTAGGATGTCTTGCCCAACATTCATCTTGGAATAAGTGTCCCATTGACCATGGTCTTATATATTTTTACATGAGATTTTAACCAGGATTGTTACATAACACTCCCCCTTGTGGACCATCGTCTTTGGTGTTCAATCACACATGTAACTTAGAAAAACCATTGAAAAGAAGACATAATGCTCATGGAGATTTATTACATAGCTTGATGGAGTATTTACAATAATCACACTACTAAATGGCAACCCACACGATATCATAACAACATGATAACTAACAACATGATAACATAGAAGCATGACAACCTAACAACATGACAATCATAACAACATGATACCCATACCTCTTACTGGAGCTTTATAACATATCTCATGGCGGTATTTACATACATATACATAGGTACATATAACAATATCACCAAAACATATACTGACACACCATATCAAAACATATATCAAAGCACCATATCACAACATATACAAAAATGCCATATCAAAACTACATTGCCTCAACCAAAAAATAAGGATACATGGTCCACATCTTATCCTCCATCTCCCATCTATCTTCATCAATCCCAAAGTGCGTCCACTATAGTTTAACTTCCTTGATTGCTCGCTTCTGGAGAATGAGCACCTTTTTCTGCAATATACATTGACGTTCTAGCTGGAGTACTCCATATGGTTCCACCTGCAATACATACCATTCAATCACATGATTAACATATCTAACATACTTCTTAAGAAATGACACATTGAAAACATCATGGACTTTCACTATCTGAGGCAGTGCAAGTCGATATGCTACTGGCACAATCCTCTCAACAATACTGAAGGGTCCACAAAATGGTGGTGCCATCTGGGCACATGATCCAATCCGTAAGGAGGTCTTCTTTGGTTTGATGAGCAACTAAACTTGTTCCCAAACCTGGAATTCTAGGAACAACATGTTTTGATCTGCATAACCCTTCTTGCGTATCCTGTGATGCCTTTAGATTTTTCTTGATTACCTGCATTTCTTGCTACATTTCTGCCAACATATCTTGTCTAATAAGTAACCTATTCACTAGATCACTCCAACTGATGGGAGTATTACAACGCAATCCATAAAATGCCTCAAAATGACTCTTGATAACCATTTTTGTATATAAGCTTAACCAAGGGAAGGTACTCCTCCCACTTTCAGCGTTGATGCATCACATACATCCTCAACATGTCCTCTAATATCCTGATGACCTTCTTTGTCTCTCCATCTATCTATGGATGACAAGTTGTATTGAAGGAAAACTCTTTGCCCAAACCTACAAACAACTCCTTCCAAAACATGGAAGTGAACTTTGCATCCCTCTCTAACACAGTATTCTTTGGAACACAATGCAAATTTGACCACATCTCTGATCAATAACCATGCCACATCACTAGATGAGAATATAGATTTCATTGGAATGAAGTGTGCAAACCTTTGTCAACATATCCACAACAACCATGAAGGAATCTTGCGTTCTCACTGTCCCCGGAAATCCAGTGATGAAATCGATGGAAATTACCTCCCATTTCCGCTACGAAATCACAATCGGTTTTAGGAGTACACCTTGATGTTTAAAATCTGCCTTCACTCACTCACACTCAAAACATCTAGCCATAAATGCTGCTACATACCTCTTTCGTTCAACCAATATTAAAATTTCTTCATTGCAGTAAATGTTTTCTAATAACCTAGGTGACCTAAATATGGTTTCACATGAATCTCTCTCAAGATCACCTTCTTGAGCTCACTCTTATTTGACACATATATCTTGTCCATGAATTTGACCAATTCGTCTATCGTAAGACAATAGTCCACATTCTGTGTACTTGTACTTGTACCTATACATGTACCACTACCTGTACCTGTACCTATATCTATACTTGTACCTATAATTGTACCAGTATTCTCCCCTAACCTGTGTAAAATCTTCATATACCTGACATCCTCCTAACCTACTTGCAAGATCTTATCCTATAATTTTTTCATAGGAGCTCATATTTGCTAAGTGTTTTACCTATATGTACCTACTAAGAGCATATGCCACCCTCTTCTCCTTTCCTTTGATGTACGCAGTCTTGAAATCAAACTCACTAATCATGGCCAACCATCTATCCTTCCTGGCATTCAGGTTTAGCTAGTCAAAAAAATACCTCAACCCAATATGATCACTCATCAATATAAACCTCCTGCCAAGAAGATAATGCCTCCACATTTTCAATGCATGTATGATCATTCCTAACTCGAGATCATGTGTCGGGTAGTTCTACTCATGATCATTTAGTTTTTGTGACTCATATCATACCATTTGTCCATCCTGCATAAGGACCCCACCAAGTCCTCTCTTGCAATAATCTGTGCATACTACAAACTTCTTTTCTGGATCTACAATCTGCATCACTGGTGCATGTGTCAGTAATTGCTTAAACTTCTCAGAACTAGCCTCACACTTCTTTTTCCATTCAAACTTCTTACTCTTCCTCTACAATGATGTGATAGGTATTAAATACGTGATAAGGTCCTCATAAACCTACTATAATAGTGTGCCAAAGCAATGAAAGATCTCACCTCATCCACATTCTTAGGAGCTACCCACTCTATGATAGCCTTAATATTTATGGATCTCATACAATTCACTCCTTAGAGACAACATAATGAAAGTAATGTACCTCACGATGAAAGAAAATTCACTTGTTGAGTTTAGCGTACAACTGATGCTCTCTCAACAACCTCAACACTACTACTAAAGTATCGGCATGCTCTTCCTCAGTTTTAGAATATAAAAATATGTCATCAATGAACATAATAAGAAACTTATCCAAATATGGAAACAAAACACTATTCATCAAGCACATAAAACTACTTGGAGCATAGTTATGCAAAATGGAACAAAGACAAACTCATAATGCCCATCCCTAGTCTAGAAAGTTGTCTTGTAAATGTCTTCCTCTTTTATGCATAATTGGTAATATCCAAATCTCATATCAATATTTGAGAGCACTGATCCTCCCTTCAGATGATCGATCAAGACATCAATCCTTGGTAATGAATACATGTTCCTAAGGGTCACTTTGTTCAACTACCTATAGTCAATCCATAACCCGAGAGTACCAACTTTCTTCTTCACAAAAAATATCGATGCACCCGATAGTGATACACTTTGCCTAACGTATCCCTTGTACAATATTTCCTTCAAATCTAGCTTCAAATCTACCAGCTTAGGTGTGCTCATTCTATGGGGTTCTTTTCATGCAGGATTTTTCCCTCGCACAAATTCAATAGAAAAGTCTACCTCCCTATGAGGTGGAAACTATGAAATATCCTCAAACAATACAGCGTTGAACTGCTGTAGAACTCGGTACCTGCTCACTAGAAATATGTACTGCAAATAACACAACCTTTTCTACGATTTCACTTTTCTTACATAGCTATCACCATCCTAACTAATGTGGATTTCTTTTTACCTTGTAATACTTTATGTTGCCCATTTTCATCCAAGAACTCAATAGATTTGTCATAACAATCCACCTTGGTTATATGAAGATACAACCAATCCATGCCAAAAATCATATTGTACGATTGCAACGGTAATACATTCAAATGTGTTATTGTAGCCATATTATTCAAATAAAATGCACAAGCTCTTACCTAATGATGAACTTGCTCCTTGATACATGTAGCCAACTACACTAACTAAGATTATTCATGCAATTCCTTACTCAAACCACACTTATCCACCAAGTCAGGACTCACATAGCTATAATTTGATCCAGGGTCAATCAAAATAGAAATAAATTGATCAAAATTTTTATCATCCATCTCAATAATAGATTCTTGGTGATCTGTCTATCCATTGTCGACAGCTACATAAATATGATTAATACTTTTCCCCACATCCCCAGTAGTCTATGCATCCCGTGCACTGTATATATTATGCCTACCACCTTGATTCTATAGACAAGCTCTCCTAAGGTGTTCCTCACCACATGTCCAACACTCCAACTGACCACTGCCCTCACCTCTATGCTATGGCCATGAACCATGTCCCCGTCTAGCTGCATTAAACGTCTTTTGTGGTCCAATATTTTCTTTCCCATATGCATTCGGACACCTTTCTCTCTTAGGCTACCATTTACCTTTACCTTTTCCTTTAAATTTTCATCACTGCTGAGATTCATTCTTCTGCTTTGATTTTTCATAGGAATGCTTCAATTTTCCATTGACTTCCTCAAGTGACAGAGCCTCATCATACTCAATCTGATCTCTAAATTCTAATGGGAAACCCCTGAAAAATTGCTTAACTTTAGCCTTCTCATATTTAATATACAGTGCATACCTCAATAGCTCCAGAAACTTGGTCTTGCACTATTCTTCTGTAATTGATCCCATCTTTAGATCAATCAATTATTTGGCCTTGTTGTCATAGTACCTTTCTAACAAATACTTCTTCCTAAAAAGCCTCTTCAACTCCTGCCAACTCAATTCATCTGTCCTTATGTCTCTGACCTACTTCACCAAATGATTGCTTTACCTTTGAGGCTGAAGATAACTATTCTACCCTTCATTTTCTCTGTTTACTCATGCAACTCAAATAATATTTTCATCCCAGGTATCCAACACTCTCCATATTTCGGTTTCCTGACATCTCCATCAAAATTAGGTGGCTTTGTTTTGTTAAATTAATATGGAAAATATCCCCTATCACTCCTCCTATAAGGATGATAATGATGACGACCATGATGCCTGTCAGAACCAGAACTAGAATAGTACATGCACTCATCACCTTTCCTATATGGAGTGGCCAACAACTGGGACATATCTATCTAACCTGTGTCTACCAGGAGAGCTACTATCATATGCTCCATTAGTTATGTCCTCCTATCCATGGCCGATCCAAAGTGGCCCTTGTCACTACAATTTTGAAAAACTCTGAAAAAGTATAGCATTAACCTCCATTTGTTTCTCTTTAACCTGTATGATCCTGTCATTATCTGACTTACAACTCCTTATTTTTTCCTTCAAGATTCTAAATGTATTTGCTAAATTAGAAGAGTTCCCACCAGACTACTCATCTAACTCATAGGGAGATTCCTTGTAGTCTACTATCTTGCTATTCAATTTTACCTTATTTCCTACAAGTAATAATATGCCAGATAAACCTCATAATAAATCAACGTACCTTATTATAATTTGTGGAGGTTACCTCATCTGCAAGATCATCCAAATCAGCTGGATACATTTCGTGACACATGTATAACATAACCATAACAAAATATACAAATATACAAATAAGTGCATCAACACATAAAATTCATTCTAGTTAGAGTCCAATAACCAATGCATGACCATTTCTAATACACATACCATGACATCATTCATGACAATAACAACCATTATGCCACTATACACATGGTCATATGCAACATCAAATTGCATAAGAAATTCATAATCAACCACACATATTCATGAATGAATCCAATCAAGCATAAGTGAACAATAACTCTAGCGAAACCTAAAAGAATGATATATCTAATCAAGTATACAAGAATGTAACCAAACATATAAGAATGTAACCAAGCATGAAAAATGATACATGTAAGTAGCATATAACAACATGTAACTAGTCATACGCTCATGACAATGCACTCCTCAATAGAAACATTACATTCTACATGGTAGCATCACTACAACCATGATCAACACCATGCAAATGCAACAAGCACATGTAATGGAAGTGTAAGAGACACACATGAAACTAACATGCATGCATGACTGGCACACAGCTCATCCAGTCCAAGGGTTGAAGCATGATATGATACCATTGTGTATCACCGTCCTCTCACATCTATTGAAGTAACCGACCAATTCGGTAAAGATGAAACGAGACACTACTATGCTTGGATTTGACCTCATATGTGACATTAAGGAAATGTAATTGATGGAAACAAAACACACAGACCTTCCACATCAGCTATAGGACCTCTCAGAACCATGCCAACACTTTAGGCACCTTGCCCTTGGATCCCATTGAACCTTTTGATCACTTTCCCTCTGGACCCTCTCATGTTATGGGAATGCCAATGTCCAGGCACCTCAAGATGCTCTCACAGGTACCTGTGCGAGGAATTCCTCGCAAATTTTTGCAAGACCTAGGATGAGACCAAGTCATTTCATTACACTTGGTTGTTGCTATCTATCATGTTGGTTGTGTGGGAGTTTCCAGAGGATAGCCAGTTTCCTCTGCTGGCAGAAGGATTACTAGAAGCAGCACAATTTACATATCTATGGGCTACAAAGGACCCTGCAGGGATCATAGAGACAAAGATCTTTTAGGTCCTGATGGAATCAATCTTCCACATGGCCATTAACTAGTGCCTAAGGTTGTCCACGACATTTTACACATAGTTGTGAGCCTATGTATCATTCAAGGCTAACTTCCACTGAGTATACATTCAGGTGCGAAAGGATTCATAGCAGAAATGGCATGACTTGCCATATTTGGTAATGAAGACAGATGTGCGGGAGGTGATGAAGCAATGGCCAATAGAGTGGCACGCCCCATCAAATTTAGATGTTGGAACTATTAATGTTTCTGGTAGTTTGAAAACACAGACAAGAAAAGAAGAAGCTAAGAAAGTTGTGCAGAACTTGGCCACATAGTGAAAGAAGGCAGATGTGGAGAAGGCTCGAATGGAGAAAGAGCGCGCTACCAAGGAGTAGGCAATACAAGAGCAGCACAAGTCATAAAGAAGTGGAAAATCATCTTCACCAAAAACTAAGGAGGAAGAACTCTCCAAACAAGGCGGTGCGGGAGATGATGGACATAACACCCCTTCATTCTGAAGAAGTGTGGAAAGGGATAGCAGGAAGGTCCAAGGAAGAAACAAAAATTAGACAAGTCGCAAGGTGATCCCATGGTCTTAACGGAGGGCAATATCGATGAGATAAAAGATAAAATAAGGGACACTACTACTAAAGTGCTGCAATAGTTTGAGAAGAAATACATGCAAATGTTGGGGAGTGTCTAAAAGGATCTCCATAAGCTGAAGATCCGGGCAAACAAGACATAGGTAGGCAGTGGTCATGTGAGAATAGAATAAGAGAGCTTGGCTTCAGGGATGAGTCAAGCAATAGTGTTGGCAAGGACCCTCAACCTTAGAATGATTGCAGTACTAGATTGGTCCCTTCGCACAGAGATATTTGATGATCATGTCATCATGAGCACAATAAAGAGCATTGGGATGAACATAGAAGCACTCCCCAATGAGATTCTTCACACGCTACATGCAAGGGTAACAAACGAATTGAGAGCTCGAGGGCAACATGCTCTCAACCTAATCATTGAAAATAGGGTGAACAATGAGAAAATGTTCACCAAGAAGGCACGGGACTTAAAAGAAAAGGATACACTGTAGGCACAAAGTTCTTGAATGGATTCTGCAGTTGTAGAGGCATGTACAATAGTGCATGAGCTGCATATTCCTGAGGATGCACAGCCAGAAGCGAAGACTATAAATTAGCTATTGGGGTGTGCGAAGAAAAGACAGAGGTTGGATGAGTTTGATTTGAACCCAATATCAAAATAACTCAGCTGCAGTTAAAATTGCAGCCCATGACTTCACCTGAGGTATGGGAGCAGCGTGGAGCTACCATCAAGGAAGGAATAGCCAACATGGATACCATAGTTGTTGACTGTTCAACACTACTTGAGAAAGAAATGGAGTTGGTGACAACTTTGTAAGAAGACCCAAACTTGTAGACACTAAATAGAGAGGTCTGGGAGTGGAAGAGATAGTATGACAAAGTCAAGGAAACGATGCGCTCCATTGTACCAACGTATCGCCTAGCCAAATTTCAGGAGGTGAAGCAGCTCCTCGCATAGGTAGAGGCAACACAAAATAAGGAGGCCTTGATTAAGGCCAGGCTATAGCCTTGGTTAGAGGAGGCTTATCATTTCATGACCAATATTCATGAGAAGCTAACAGGCTTGCAACAGACGAAACAAACAATGAGGCTAACCAAATAAGGACCAACTACAAAGGATCTATTTGAGGAGGTCAAGCAGGAAACAACATAGAGATCTCCCAAAGCTGTCGTACTTCAAGTGGAGCTGGGGGCTCTCCAAAGTAGGATTGCAACACCTATTGAGTGATGGGAGGGCGAGTCATGATATTTGTGCTAGGAGCCTGTTGGGATAGGGTCCCCTGGGTTAGTTTTGGGGTTAAAATAACCCAAGTTTTTATGTATATTTTGTAACTAATGTAAAGTATCCACAATTTTTGGATTCAGAGAACATAGATGGTTAGGAGTCAAAGGGGTTTAGACCCTTGTTTATGTAAAGTTTGAGTCAACTTTGAGACCCACCCATGGTCTGCGGACCACGAGATTGTATGTAAAAGGCTATAAATAGGTGGGTCTTAGAGAGTCTAAGGCATATATATGGAATGAGAATGGATGAAGTCTTAGAAGTGATGGTGCAGAGGAGTGGGTCAAATAGGAGAAAAAGGCTCTATAGCTGAGTGCGCAGAGGCCTAGTTAGAATTTGCAGCTAAGTGTGCAGACCCCTGCAGTTCAGTGTGCAGGGTAGTTTCGAGTCTATAAAGTTGAACTAAAGATCAATAAATAAGATTATTGAATAATTCTTGTGTATATCTATTTATTTCTGTGTACTTATGTTTACGATATATGATGTGGATGAGTAATGTGTTTATGCAATACTGATCTAATGATGCGCGATTTAGTTGAATAAGTCTTAATAGATGTACATAATGCATGTTAAGTACTTTCACAAATAGTGTGATGAATCCTGTTATGTTTAAATATATTAAGAAGATCTACATGAACACTAATCTAGAATTGTTCTTTGATGCACCTAAGTGGATAAATAAACTGATAAAGGTTTGCAAAAGCTGATCGTAGACCTTTGCAAAAGTATGGAGGTTGTTTTTGTAGAGTTGCATTACCGAGCCCTAAGTGCTTATCAATATACGCGAAGGTAGATCTAAGGTTGTTAAAGAAATCATAGTCATCTCTGGATGCAGAAACTTGGTTCTTACATCCCCCCATACTGCTTCGGGTGAGACTGCATTCTGCATTACGAAAGTTATTGCTGAAAGGGATAGTAGTGTAGGGATTTGTTGTTTGGCACAACTAACTATGAACTTGGGTTAGGAATCCCTAAGCCAATAACGGGGTGCATGAAATCCTTGAAAGGATCCACTATAATGTCTGTGGACCTTTCCTAATAACCTCAATGGACAATCAAAAGTATTATGTTATATTGGTTGATGGTTTCTCAAGTAAGTGTTGGATTTTGCTCATGCAGAAGAAAGACCAGACATTCTCATATTTTTTTGAATTTTAATTCGATGTTGAGAAATAAATTGGCATGAATGTGAATGCTCTTAGGAGTGATAACGATGTTGAATATGTGTTGAATGAGTTTAAAAATTTATGTGAGGAGGAAGGAATTTGATGGGAGTTGACAATACCCCATAACCCACAACATAATGGGGTGGCTTAGAGGAAGATAAAAAGTATTGTGGGAGATGCACAGGTTATGTTGCATGATTAGGGCCTACCTCTACTCATATGGACCAAATAATACAACACAATGGTAAATGTACAGAACAGGAGTCCTCACTAGATTCTCGCAATGATTACAACAGAAGAAGATTTTTCAGGGAAGAAACAAGATATGTTACACATCAGGATATTTAGTTCATCGGTATACTTCCATGTTTCCAAGGAAGCAAGGAAAAATCTATAACTAATAGGTAAGTTGGGATCCAAAATATTAGTGCAATATGCTAGAAAGAATGTGGGAGCACCCACATCACAACGTATGCAAAGGAGGTTAAAACATCGGTACATAGGATAGATGGCTCTAATGAGTGAGCTAGTAGAGACAGAACTAGACTCATTCGAGGAATAATTAGAGCATCTGGTATGGTTTGATTCTATGGTAGAGGAATTTGATTCATTGTATGAAACCATGTTTTGGAAGTGGTCCAAAGGTTTGCAAACAAGTGAGCAGTGCATTCAAGATGGATTTACAAGGTAAATCATGTAGCATATAGAAGCATTAAGAAGCATAAGGCAAGGTTTGTTGCGAAGGGGTACTCTTTGATAGAAATGATTGACTATGAAGAGATCTTTGCTCCTGTATCAGGGTAATCTTCCATCAGATTGATTCATAATTTGGCTACATAGATGGGGTGCAAAGTCCACCAAATGAATGTGAAGACAACATTCCTCAATGGAGTGATTGAGGAGGAGGTGTACATTAAACAACTTGAAGTTTTTTAGATATTCGATACAGAGTCGCATGGGGATGGACTCAAATGAGCATTGTGTGGGTTGAGGCAAGCACCTCGTGCTTGGCACACGACGATCAATGGTTACCTCATTTGGTCGGGCTTCACAAAAAGTGAAGCAGTTGCAAACCTTTACCACATTCCAGAAGAAGGTAAATTGTTGATTATTTCTCTTTATGTTGATGACATGATTTTGACTGGTGATGAACAACTTATTAGGAGTTCAAAATGAAGAATGTGGGGGCGATGCACTATTTCCTTGTTTTTGGAGTATGGAAAAGAGAAGGGGAATCGTTTTTCTCCTAGGGAATGTATGCGAATGATATGCTTCAGAAGTTCCACATGGACACATGCGAAACCATCGAGACTCCTCTATCAACGAACTAGAGGAAAGAGGATTTCACTTCAGGTGAGGAAGTAACTGCTACCTTGTACAAGAATTTGGTGGGTTCACTCATGTATCTATTGAACACACAACCATACATGTGTTATGTGGTCAATTAGTTGAGCCAAGCCATGGTTCGACCTACCAAACTATTTTGGAGGGAAGTTAAACATGTACTATGGTACCTCAAAGGCACCACTCAATTTGTACTTTGGTAAAAACAGACAAAGGAGTGAAGCTACAAGGCTTCACATATATAGATTGGGTGGGAATCCCATATGATCAGATGAGAACTTGGAGAGGAATCTTCAGTATTGGGTCAACAACAATTTCTTGGTACCATAGGAAGAAGCTATTAGTTGCACTCAATTTAACAAAAGAAGATTACATGGCTGTGAGTCAAGAAGCTTCTGAATCTATCTCGATGAGAAAGATTCTTGTTGGGTTATTTGGTTAGATGATGGATCCTACTGTGATTTACTATGACAATCAAAGTTGTATCAAAATCTCTGAGAATTGAGTTTTTCATGATCAATCCAAGCACACTAATATCTGGTACCACCATCTACAAGATTGTGTGTAGAGGCAAGTCACGTTGCCGCAGTACATTCTGAAACAGGAACAACATATAGATATTTTGAAAAAAGCATTGTCAAGAGGAAAATTTGAGTTCCATAGAAATAAGAATGGTGTATCTGATAATCCTTTTCCTGCTGAGAGGGAGTGTTGAAAATGCAGCAAGAAATTGCTAAATTATTTTTTCCTTTGATTAAATTAGGATGAAATCATTAATTCCTCATCCAATAGCACAAGGAAATAAGAGCTTCAAGGCTTGCAAATTTGTTAAAGTGTTGGCCAAAGGTAGTAATTCAAGCAAAGGATAGAAGATACTTGTGCAGGTTGAGATCGAGGTTAAGTAGAGAATAGTGTATTCATTTAGATTCTTTGATTAATGCAATACATATAATAAGGTGTTTTGAGCAGTTTCATTTCCCTAGATATATCATTGTGTATGTGTGTTGAATGCTAATGCATGTTAATGATTTTTGTTATCGATCGTGAATTTACTTTCACATATTTCTAAAGTAGATTTGAGTCTTATGCTTTAGTGCATTACATGAGAAGTTTTGAATTTACATTAAAATTCTACATCTGGGATTTTTCCTTGGCCCACTTATTCCTTAGCACATTTATTATTTTCCATCACCAGACTGGGCTTTATGACCTTCAGCTAAGCCTCATGACACTAAGCTACTTTTTTCATCTACAAGGGCACCTAATTCCATATTATTTATGGGGTTCTGGTATTTTGGGCACTGGCCGACATACTCTACATCAACACATTCAGCTAGCCAAGTTGTGCACCACTTCAATGCCTTAGAACCATTCTCTCACATGTTTACCTATTTTTCACATGTTAGTCCCACTTGTGTTGCTACTGAGTTTTAGCCCAGATGCCTACATGCATGTAATCTTTTATCAATGGAATTATTTAAGTCTGATGGGCTTCCGAGCTTCCAAGCTATTTCTCTTATGGGTTCTATCAGAAGATGGTCTGCCACTTGATCTCCCCTCCTAGCCCTGACACCTTTCCATACCATAACACCTATTTTAATAATCTTATGGGCTTCCGAGGTGTTGAACTTTTGGAGGTCTCACTACCCCAGCTTACTAAAATCCCATAAGACTCCTTAAATAAACCTCTAGGGTTTTAGGCATTTTGGGGTTCTAGGGTTCTAGGATTTCAGGATTTGTTCTTTCTAAGCTTCTCGCTTCCCCAACTCCTTTCCATCCTATAACTATTTTAGATAAACATTGATGATTTTTGTCTTGCAGTACTTCCCATGATAATTTTAGCAAGCCTTCATATGGGTAAATGCCTCCAAATCCTAAGTTTGCAAACCATCATAGTAATCATAATATAGCTTCTCCAATGAGTCTGCTACTCTGATAATTCTCTACAAGAGACTAAAACAACCATGGGAACTCCCCCTTATCTTGACACATCAAGCACATCAATGCTAACATCAACTACCACCAACATCCATGCAAGTATAGTTGACATCAATGGCAACACTCTTTCCAACTATCAGATAGTGCCAATTTCCCAACACATCTCCTAGCATGACTGTTAACATTAATGGAAACACACTCGTTGCCATTAGCCATCTTGGCAATAACAGGTATCCAATAGAACACTATAGTGTTGTATCTTGTAGATAGAACCACATTATCCTCTCAAGAAATTATTGATGATGTGATGGTCTTTATCAACTCTTGGGATTATCCTACATATTTCCTTATCCTCCAACCTAAAACCTAGTTTAATGGTTACCCTCTCATCTTAGGGAGACCTTGGTTAACCACTGTTGATGATTACTTTAGTAGAAGGGATGGGATCATGATGATTTAGAATGGACATCTCTCAATGAAGTTGGTTTTATATCCCCCTACTCAACCCTCTCTTGAGCATAACTCACCCTTGTGGATAGACTTCAAGGAATAAGACTTTATTTATCATTCATCCCTGTACCCACTTCAGAGATTATATACTCTTGTAGGAAGTAGGAAGCTAGATGAATACAATCATATTAACCCTTCTTACAAAATCAACCTCTTACTACCTTACCAATTGACGAATTGGTGGAAGAATCCTTAGATCAATCTAAGAATAATCCATGGACTAATTTGTGCTTCATTGATTCTGATCTTGATCATGAAAAGTTTTTCGAGATCATCCCTTCCAAAAGTATAAAATTCAACCACTCCCTCTCATTTGAGCAAGAAGAGAAATCATGCACTGTGTTGATCCATAATCTTGATTCCTTTTCTTGTGACTATAAGGAAACGAAAGGGGTGCATCCCTCAATTTTTACTCATCATGTCTACATCTTGTAGGGATGAAAATCCATGCACAAACCCTAGAGGAGGATGAATCCTTCCCTCAAAGATATTGTAAGAGAAGGATTGCAAAAGCTTCTAGATTCAAGGTTCATATACCCCATTTCAAACAGTGAGTGGGTTTTCCCTCTTGTAATATTACCAAGATAAATGGGAAGTGGATGATTTGTGTTGATTATAGGGAACTTAAGAAGGCTAAAAATAGGGACAATTTCTGTCTACCTTTCATTCTCCAAGTGCTAAACGGCCTTGCAAGGAAGAAATTATTTTCCTTCCTAGATGGATTTTGTGGGTATAACCAGATTGTGATCAGCCCTAAGGACTAAGATAAGAGAACATTCACATGTCCATGGGGGACCATTTCCTATAGGGTTCTTCCATTTTGTTTCTATAATTCCCATACTATTTTTTCAGAGGGAAATTCTAAGTATGTTTGTTGATCTTTTCCATGACACTATTAAGATATATGTACATAATTTCATCCCTTATGGGGGTGATTTTATGAAATCTCTTTCTAATCTATGAAAAGTATTAAGGAAATGTATTGAGATGAAATTTTCACTAAGACCCAAGAAATGTGATTTTTTAATGAGTACATGGACTATCCTAGGCCATTTCATATCCAAGGAGGGGATCCGGGTTGACCTGAACAAAATTGCCATCATTAGAAAGGTCCCTACCCCTAAAAAACCAAGGGATTCCATAAGCTTGCGTGTAATGGCTAGATATTATAGATTATTCATCAAGGACTTCATAAAGTTGGCTTCACCCCTATTTGGATTTTTGGCTAAATGTTTCTTTTTTTTTTGGAAAAACAAGTGCCAAGAGGAATTTAAGAAACTGAAAGAAAAGTTAACCATTGAACCAATCCTTAGAGGTCCTAACTGGGAAATACCTTTCCAAATCCACACAGATGCATTAGATAAAGATGAAGGAGTAGCCTTAGGATAAGTGGAAGACAAATTTCCCTATGTTATATACTTCATCCATGAGAACCTTTCTAAAGTTTAACTCAACTATATAGACACTGAAAAATAAATCCTAGTTGTGGTGCACTGTTTAAATAATTTTGGGGACAATATCACTTGATATCAAGTCTTTCGTCACATTTATCATGCAACCATTAAATATTTAGTGAATAAACTCAAACTGAATGCTACAGTAATTATATTGTTGTTATTATTGCAACAATGTGTTCTTATTATTGTTGACAAGATACAAAAGGACAATCGTGTTACATAATTTTTGTTAAGACTGGCCGTGACTACAGGAAATGAGGAGATGTTAGATGATTAACTTATAGATGAAAACATCTTTTTCATATCAGTGCTATCTCCTGGGTTTTCTGATATATAAAATTACTTGCTTGCTAGCAAGTTCCCTCCTAGTCTATCCTCTAAGGAGAAGAGCAAGATTGTTAGGAAGAGAGACACTTTCACCTAGATTGGGGGAAATATCTTCAATTTGGGGCCAGATCAGAGTCTAAGAATCCATGTGTGAGATAAGGAGGTCTTTCACATCCTCTTAGCATGCCATGATGGACCCTTTGGGGGGCATTTTTTTGCTAAGATGACAAACTTCAACATTCTACAAGATGGATACTACTGACCTACTCTACATCAAGATTAGAGGAGGTACATTGTTAAATTTAATGAGTGCCAAAGGATGGGAAAGCCTACACCCAAGGATGAGATTTCCCTACAACCTCAAGTGACTCAGCAACCATTTGAGAAATGGGTCATGGATTCCATTAGGTCCATTGACCCTCGATATGGGAAAATGAGGTATATCATTGTTTGCATGAATTACTTGATCGAGTGGATTGAAGCAAAGGTAGTAAAAGAAATAACTGAGAAAAAAAAGGATGGATTTCTAAGGGATAACATATTCTAAAAGTTTAGTTTGCTAAGGGAATTTGTCACTGATAAAGGGGCACGGTTCACCTCAAATTTGATTGAAGACACCATGGACAAGCACCACATGAAACACACAAAATCCACTTCCTATCACCCTCAGGAAAATTGGTAAGTGAAGGTCACAAATAGAGCCTTAGAGAGCATTTTTACCAAGCTTGTTAACATTTGTAGAAAATATTTGGCAAACCAACTTGTAGATGCCACTTCGGCCTACAATACCACCAGGAATACCACCATTAGATTCACCACATTTGAGTTGGTTTATGGAAATAAATCCCTACTATCCATTGAGTTTGAATACAATACCTTTACGGTGGTAGCATAGTTGGATTTAGACCTCACTGCACCTCAACAAGAAAGTATGCTCCAACTCAATGGTTTAGATAAAGTCAAATTAGAGGCGCTCATGCATCCCTAGGTAGTCCAGCTATAGAAGAATATTTTGCATGATAAACACATTAGGGAGAGAGCCTTCCAAGACAGTAATTGGGCCCTTTTGTATGATTCAGGGTTCAAGTATTTCAAAGGGAAAATGATGCCAAGGTTTTTGGGCCCCTATCTAGTCGAAAATGTTATGAGAATGGGTCTTTCCAAATAAGAAAAATCAATGAGGAAGGAATTCCATTGCTTGTTAATGGTTATTGGTAAAAGTTGTAGAAGAATCCTCCACCAAAGGAAGAATTCACTAGTTAAATAATCAAGGAGGTGTATGTTATTGGGGGCCTCACAACCCTAAGTTCCTCGAGCCTCTGATCAACAAAAGAAGGAAAAGTAAAACAAAAGCACAAAAAGAAATGAATAAATAAATGTCCTGGGTGAAAACCTCCAAGAGGCACCCAAGGCCAATGCTAGGGTTGATAACTCCCATGAGGCAACCCAAGAGATAGAAAAAGAGAAAAATAAATGAAAATATCCTCGGGTGAGAACCTCATTTCACGCACCTAGGGAAGGCTTGCAAATTGAAAACCTCTTTAGAGGTAGCCTGTAAGTCTAAAACAAAACAAAACAAAAAATGAAAAAGAGAAGAGAAGGAAACCATTAGATAAATTTAGAGGTATAAAATGGGCCTCCTAAGGATATTATAAAATAATATTGGAAATAATAAAAATAAGATTAAGATTACATCATCAAATTTTAAAGGGAAAAAAGAAAAAAATACTTTTTCAAGTTATCTCCCTATGATTGTACTCAAATTTAGAGAAGGAGCACTTGTTAGATGAATAATTTAATTCTTCATCCAAGGAGTACGCATGTTGTATACTTTTGATGTACCCTACTACACGAGAAATGAGAAATACATGAAAAAGTGTGTTTGCAATCAGATTTTTAATGTATTCCTTATCTTTTGTGTAGAAGGGTCTTTCGAAAGTATGCAACATGGGTACTCATATTATGAGGAATTAAATTATACATCTAACGTGTCATACTACAGTAAAAACATAGGGAGATAAGTTGAAAATACGAATTGAAAAATAAGATTTTTTTTTTTTTTTAATCTTTTAACCTTTTTACTCTAAAAATGGTGAATCAGCCCCCATATTTGACATCATCATGTTGAATCCAATTGGTTCTTATAAAGTTGATTTTCATTGTAAATTTATTTTTAGGCCCATTTTAGACCTCAAAATGTCTCTAATGATAGAGGCAAATAATCTCTTACACTAGTTCTACTAACAATATTTTTCAAGGTTCCAGTCACAGTCAAAGGGACAATAGTCAAAGGAAGTAGGGTTCCACATCCCAGTTTTCCACCTCCCAAGCTCACATCCTACATTTCCTTCATCATTCCACTCATATCCCTACATTCCTCCATCATTATTTCCTAAATCCTACAGTGCTACAAGATTGTGCTGAACTACTACAAGATTGACTAGAATTGATGCAGTATTGAGATCAATATAAGGAAATGGGTCAGATGTCATGTTTGTCTTGGCGGGATAAAATGAGAGGTTCATCACACCTCCAGAATCTTCCATCCATGTCATTTGGCTATATTTCTACCCAAAACATCACCTTTGTTCATGAAAAAAATTCCATTTCATCCACTTCTTCAGAAGTTTTCACCACCATTAGAGTTTCCAGTCATTGTCAATGGGCTCACCATGAATTTATTAAGATTATGAATGTATTTCATATGGGATGTTGTGGTTTTTGAAGGGTCACTATGACTGCTATAGGAAAGGATGCAATCCTATAGTATCATCCACAAACCCTATAGAGTTATAGTCAAAGACACCTAAAAACACAAGAATGAAAACGTAGCCATCCTGAAGCATCAAGATACCATCCTTGAGATATTCGGAAGCCACATCATGGTTGAGGAGAAACAATAGAGTCACTAATTACCTCAACCAACAACAGATTATTCCATCACTTCAAGAACTTGCATCGGGATACTTCACTCTGTCAGGCACCTATCAAATAATATCCATAAAAATATTGTGTTTAGAAAAGGATGAGTGCATGAAAGAACTAGCATGGAAGCTATCACCTCCATAGGCCAACCAATCAATCACTCTTAAAAAGAAGCATCCAGGCATCGACAACAACTTGAAATCACTAGGTAAGCTCATGTATGACACTCCTCACCTCTTCCTTTAAGCGCATAATGGTTCAAAACTGTTTTTAATGAATAAGGAATGAATTTTGTAGGCTTGAGGAGGCGAGTAAAATTTTCCACGCTTGAATAGTTAAAGTGCAATTCACTCACATTCCATGCAACATGGTGTTTTTGCTGCTACAACACCGTCCAAAAGGTTTTCTTACACCCAAATTATGGACCCTACTTTGACTTTGCATGTTTTTATCATAAGAATTAAGAGCTATTATATGTGTTTTCTCTAAGTGTCCTTGACCTGTTTCGAAGAAAATTAAAGCTTCGACTTTTAGCATGTGGAGTGTCACACAATGCAGAAAAACTAGTTTTGGGTGGTTTCAAGCAGTATTATTTGTGTAAATGAGTAGGTCTTATCATGCAAAATGTGTCACACTCATTTCCAATGTTTTAAGCATTTTCGCACAAGTGTTTTCACGATCCTCGCAAACTGTATCTTTGGTGTTGCACTTGGTGTAAGACATTGCACAATTGTAACATTCACAGGAGGATTATGTTCGTGTGACCTGAGTGTTACTTGTTGTTTCGTAAAAAAATGTAAATGTGTGATCATGTTTAGAGTCATGCTTTTCCCATATTTCTTTCACTAATTCTAAAATTAGTCAAATTGAGAAAAATCCCCGACCGGGCCTCTCAACCTCTTTCAACCAACATGAACAATTCACTTCAAAGTCTCAACCCTCAAGCAATAGTATTTCCTCTTGGCACCTTGTAATATTAGTGCTCAAGCCTAACCCCTAAGCTCCAAAACTATGCAATATGCCTCTCCAATCAACCCTGAACTAGACATTGTTTAGTCTCAGTCCTCAATCCTCACCCTTGAGCTACTTAATTGCACAATTATGCAATCACTTAGCCTCCCTATCCTTCAAGCATTGTGCAGTGGGAAATATTAATGCTCAACCCCTCATACTAGCTCCTTGAATCCTTGTAGGTATAGAAACTACTTATAACTGAATTCTTAAAAAAGAAAAAAAAGAAAAAAATATACAATGGCAAGAAACACAAAACAGATACACAAATATCTTTCCCTAGATTCCAAAACCGGGTCTGCCGATTTTTTTTCATTATGTTCCCTTCAAGGTTAGAATACATATATATACATGGTGAAGTATTCATAAACAGTAATACATTAACCTTGGATTAGAACATAACAATATTTCCCTTGAATAGATCTACAAAATACCATGGGCACAAAACCATCATGCCCAAAACCATGTGCAAAACTCATGCACAAAACCATGGGTAGGTTTACCCACCTAATATAGGGTCAAAAATAAAATTTCTAGGGTACTACCCCAACCGTGTACAAGGGGGCTCCATCCCCCCCTGAAACCCCTCAACAATGGGGCATGCGTCCTCCCTATTGCACCCCACACAACAAACTAGTGGAACTTTCACACCCCCTCATGTGTTTCTAGTCATGGAAAGAATATAACACACACCCAAAAATCCTCAAGCCTAATCTAGCATGAGTTGCCAATTGCACAGTCTCAAGGCTCATACTTGACCCTTGACTACCTGAGTTATGGAATTGCACAGTCAATGAGTATATTCCTCAACTTACCACCCAATTCTGGCTCAACTAGTGGATAACCATACAACATCTTAGACTAGGGGGTTTATCAGACTAATGTTGTCTTGTCATGAGTGAATTGCAAATGTAGGTACTCTATCAAGCTATGATAGGATGATGAATAAGAATATGGAGAAGGATACCATGCAAGAAGACACCTTGAAGTTGAAAATACGAGGTTATCAATCGATAGGAAGGAAAGGGACATCAATTTTTGACAACAGCTCAAGATCTAATAACACAGAACACTCTTCATATTTAACCATATGGAGGTGGAACATGAGATCATGTTTTATATTCAAGAAGACACAATGCAAGCAACAACAAAGAATAACTTAATCTTGCCATGTCATCATGTACTCCATGTCATTAGTGTCATGTCATGTCATGTCATGAGTCATCATGTGGTAGATCATTTTGTATGTAAATTCTTATTCGAAATGCATTGTAAAGTGGAAGTCCAAAGGACATGTACAAATTGTAAAGAGTCATGTGAGAGTTGAAAAATCTTAGGGAATTCAAACAATGATCATTGTAGTCCTGAAGTCACAAGAGAGGTGAAGGATCAACCCATTAGTTATATGTACGCCCTCATTGTATAAGGAAATGGATTTTCATCTTGGCTTCTCCCAAGGATAACACCATTGGTTATATATACACCCTTATTGTACAAGGACAATACTTTTCACCTTGGCGTCGCCCATAAGGCATCAGAGAGACAGGTTAGTTCTTTTGGGGAGCAAGCATTTGCTCGATTGCTCCACTATTGCAACTAGTGGTGTTCGTTGTATACATGTGTCGTGGGACTTTTACTTAATATATGAATCTTGATGGCGAACATGTTCTTCATGCATGGATTATGAATATTTGTAATATTTCTCCATGAATGTTTATGATTGATGTTTGTTTTCATGCGTACTAAAGTAGTTGAACTATTACAACCATTTTAATGCTTATCATATTGAGAATTTGTTGTAAAGGTTGTAATGATCATCATGTTTTTGTGGACTATTCCGCTGGATGTTAGACATATATTTCATTTTTATTTGTGTGTCTGCAAGGGTGGTATTATTACCTCTCTCTTATAGGCTCACTTTCTCTTCCCTATGCAATAGAAGAACCTTGACACACCTAAAACCAGCCATTCACTAGGAACACCTACTTACTTTTTGAAGGCACATATATGATCCTCTCTCTTACTAACAACTAAAACCAAGGAAAACCTTTAAGAAAATGGTAACTTAGCTGCATTCCAAATGGGTATCCTATCCCAAATTCTATGAGGCCTAATAAGGACTGCATATGAGTGAGACTCCATCCCTGTCAAAATTTTTGGTGCTAGATGGAGGGAAGCTATATCTTTATGGGTGATAACTCCACCCACAAACATACTAAATCTAGACAAAGCAACAACATTCCCAACACCTCTCTGAATCATATTCCTAAAACATGCAAATCTTCTCAACCCATCCCTAAATAGAGTTGTGAAATTTCTTATGAGGATATACTAGAAATTCAACCCATAACTCGTAAGTTCTCAAAATTTATTTGATTTGTTCCTGGAGTACATAATATTCCTTATTTTACGATCAATAAACAAACAACCCCTATCAGGATAGTAGCTTCTACAGTGGAAGATTTGTTTTTCACTACCCTTGAAGAGTTGGTAGAATCTGCAGAAAAGGAAGAAAGACTAGAGCAACCTCCATCTTTCAACAGGGGTGACAGAGACAACATTGTTCTCTCAGGTGCCACTTTCCACTATTTACATAGTCATAAAGATGATCCCTTAGATCTTGAAGAAGACAAGTACACAAATGAAGATAGGGCAAACCAAGGTCTATATTGGATGACTCAAGGCCCACCTTCCATTACGGTTATTTTACATAAGACGCCAAGACACCCAGAAATTTTGCTAACGAGATATGACCCAGACAAGGCAATCAAAGCAAAAGACAATTCTCACAAATTCCACCTACACCTGCAGACGCTCGATGTACGTTATATTGATGTTGCATATAGACTCTTCCCTTCTAATTTATATGGTAGAGTGATTACATGGTATCATAGTCTTCCTGCAAATTCAATTCAAAATTGGAGGAGATCTAAAAATTTGTTTGTTGAAATGTTCATTGATGAAAAAACACCAGCCATGTTATTAAAGGAGTCAAGGAATCTGAATATGGGGGAAAAGGAAAAGGTAAAAGATTTCAATCAGAGGCTCAAATGTGTATTGAACCAAATTCCTCTAGATATGACACCTTATACCTCTATAATAATTGATTACTACACTTATGCCTTACCAATAGGCATTTTATAGTTCGTAGAGAGAGATGCAAAAGAAAATTTGGTACAAACTTTTGAAGAAGATATCGCAATTGAGGACTTTCATGAAATTGGAGTCAATGTTGATGATGAGTCATCTAAATACTCCAAGGATATATGAAAAAGTTCTTGGGCTCTTCAAACAATACACAAAGGATTCCAGAGGTTTTCAACAATGTCCAATGAGTTGGCACAGTTAAAGAAAAGGACAAGTGAGACCATTGTCAATAGCAAGCCCTCAAATTTCAACTTCCTGAGAAGGACTAACAACAACAAAAATAGTAGTAGTTAGTTGGCCAAGTGTTTATAGAGCTTGAATGTCATCATGGTGAATGTTGAAAGCATGGGCATGGACCAATATTTCTCTTTTTTTCAAGAATATCATTAAACAAAGACATGCCCATAGTGGAATCCTGGCATGAATGCTCTAGCTATGAACATTATTCACAGAGTACTTTGAGATGAGCATAGTGAAAAGATGAAAGAAAATGAAGAATATGTTGTGGATATAGAGATTACAGATATCAGACACACGGTGAATACTTTAAGTTGTGTGTTCATTGTTGAAAGCAAGAAGGATGTCGAATAACCACAACTAGGAGAGTCCCCAACTCAAAAATAGAATAGTCGATACAAGTTGAGGAGGCAAGGACTTGTTCTTGAACAAGAGTTGACCAGGAAACACTTGAAGGAACACTTCATAAGAAAAATCACAACACTTATCAACTCGAATAAGAATACTCAAGAATCTAAAAAAATTTCCATTGCAAAGAAAAAATTTTCCAACAGTAAAAGAAATTCCACAAGTTTGGAAGTGTTAGAAAAATCCACTCCTCTAGACACTGTGGTAATGCCTAATGCATTAGATTATAATATAATGGATGACCTTAAGGAAGCTCACACAAATATTTCAATCTTTGAGCTTAAAAGAATAGTCGACGAGTAAGAACTACCTCACTGAGACGTTAAACAACCTTCCTCAGGTAACAATTCTTCTTCTTCATAGAAGGGATCTGGTAAGTCCTCTAGTCCCCTAGACTCAATTCTTGACTCATTGGCATTAGAAGATAAAACTCTCAACCCTTTGTTTTTATTCACTTTTTAAATTTCCAATTACAATGGTCACAATTGTTTAGTTGATTTTTGTGCATCCATAAACGTAATGCCATTATCTATTGCCAAGAAAATCAATTCCTAAGGGGATAAGACTAATTCATATATCATTTAGTTAGAGAGGACTCGTGTTCATGTAAGTGGTGAACTCAAAAATGTTCTTATCCATTTATCATTTGATCACTGAGTTCACTAGTGCATAAGCATAGTAATTGTGGACATTCTAGAAGCTTATGGTGTATTATTAAGTAGACCTAGCCTAGAAAGCTATACGGGTATTGTTCTGTCAACTGGTCACATTTATGGTTTCCGTACAAGGGTCGGAATAATCATATCTAGATGGAATAAAAAATTACAACAAACACATTCTTACACCCTTCAAAGGAATAATGATCCTGATGCTTTCGAAGATTTAATTTTTGGAAATTGGTTTTTGGAGACTGACTTTGGGTGCTACCTTGGTCAGCGTTCCTCAGTCCCACCAGAGGCACAATTGAAACTCCTTCCTAGTATAACTTATAGAAATGACCTACATAGAGTAGATAGTAGTAGTACTAGTGTGAGGACTATCTCTTGTATTTCTAATGTTTGAATTTTGTATTTTGGTGGTTCCAAGATGCATGAGGGATACAAAGTCGGTTGTGTTTTAGTAGACTCGCAACGGAGGACACACCTGATCTCTTTTCGCTTGGAATTTGAGTCCACTAATAACACTATAAAATACAAATTAGTCATCACTAGCTTGCAAAAATTCATTGAACTCAAAGTTGGGAATCTTAGATAAATAGGTAACTCTGATATCATCGTACAATAAGTAAAAAATGTTATAGACTGTGTGTCATGCAAGTTAAAATTTATCAACAAGAGGCATGACATTTGATTTCTTAATTCCTAGATTTCAATATTGTATTTATTCCTAGAATGCATAACGCAGTTGCAGATGCATTAGAAAATGTTGTTGCTAGGGTGTCACTTCCTTAGGAAAATTTTTTCGATTGAAATTATTTATAAGACATATGTACCTGAACATATTACTAATTTACGTGTTTTCAATGATGATCGACACATACTGCATTTCATGGAAAACACTGATGTCTTCAAATATACAACCATTGATGAATACAAGAAGGACAAAGCGTTGCAAGTTACAAGTAGAGAAAGAAAAGAGAACCCCATGCCAGAGGTATAACTAGAGAAGTTGTATGACGTTTAGAATCACTTTAGAGGACTAGTCAACGTCAAAACTAACAGTTCAACATTATCGCATGAGCAGATCAATCTTGGAATAGAGAAATATTTGAAGTTTGTTAATATCAGTACTTGTTGCACACATCAAGAGTGACAAGCCTTTATCCACCTATTCAAGTAGTAATGAGATGTTTTCATATGGGTGTATGATGAGCTCAAAACTTATGACATGTGATTAATCCAACAGGTTATTCCAGTAAAGCATGGGGACAACCCTTCTCAATAGAAGCTATGGAAGGTACATCCAACACTTGAGCCCCTAATTTAGAAGGAGTTAAGGAAGCTTCTAGATCTCACATCATTTGCAAAGTGAGAAATTCAACATGGCTTTCTAATATCCTCTAAGTGAGGAAGAACTATCAGGAAATAAACATGTGCACATATTTCTGAAATCTCAACCATGCCTCAAAGAAAGAAAACTATCTTGTGACATCAATGGAGTGGATATTACAGATAGTATCAGGGTTAGAAAATTTTCCTTTGTTTGATGGATTTTCTAGCTACAACTAGGTTTTGGTGTCAGAAATTGATATACTTAAAACCACATTTCAAATGAAGTGGGGCACTTTCGCTTCCAGGAGTATTCCTTGTGGTCCGCTAATGTTGGTGCAACCATCTAATGTGTGATGGACATTGTATTTCTTGTTATGACCAATCATAGCATGGTGGTCTATCTTTAGGATTTCACGATGTTTTCAAAGAAGATATCTAGCCACCTACACCACCTGAAGAAAATATTTTAGTGATGTCGAGAATACAAGATATTTCTTAATACCAAGAAGAGCCTTCTTGCAGTTTCCAAGGGAAATCTCTTAGGCCATATCATAGCAAAGGGTGAGATTAAAGTAGACCTTGAAAAGGTCAAGGCTATCACGTAGATTCCCTTCTCATTTAACAAGAAACTCATGTAGTCATTCTTGGGAAAGATAAACTTTCTCTACAAGTTCATCTCTTATTACTCACAAACAATGAAGCCCATGCAAGTGATGGTGAGGAAGGATGTACTATACAAGTGGTACAAAATAGAAAAAGATGCATCTTCCCATATTAACCAAGTAATTGCATAAGTCCCAACCTTGTATAACCCATATTTCAACAAGGGTTTTCTTCATTACACCTTTTCTTCTGATACTTCTCATGTAGTTGTGCTTATACAGAAAGATGATCAAAATAATGAGTGGCCTATATATTTTATGAGTGTTATCCTACAAGGACCTAAACTCAATTTTACCACCATTTATAAGTAGTCTTATGTAGTGTACAAGGATGTGAAGCACTTTTTGCCCTATCTTTTGAAGAAACATTGTATTATCTTCGTGTCAGACCCAATAGTGAGATCATTGTTTGTCCAACAAGACCTATGTGAGAGAGGAGAGAACTACATGAATAGTTTACAAGAGTATGATATGGACTTTAAACCAATTTACACAATCAAGCGCCATTGTCTATGCCAACTAGCAACAGAAGCAGTCGATACAGTAGAAGATGATCCATTTAGATGAGAGTAGGAGATCAAGATGTAAAATGTTGAGAGAGCTAGTCCAACTACTATCTCAAACTCTTGATACATAGATGTGCATCATTATATTGAGCATATGTTGAAGTGAAAACTCAACACCCCCATTATTGACTTATTTATTTCGAATAATGGGGGTCCTTTCCATAAATTTTTGGCTAAATCGCCTTTTAATATTTTTCATTTAATTGAGTGTCCTACAATTTTGCGAGATTTTTATTTTCGATGGATTTATATTTTGATTGCTTTATTGATTTTCAGATTTTGCAATCTTTCCATTGGTCCTTGTTTCATCTCATTTGGTTACATGGTTTGCAAATGGCGCTTCACCGAAGTTTGATGATTTTTATCACTGGGGCTACAAAATGCACAAAGTATATATTATTTTAATTGTTTTAGGTAAATTAGTAATTGATTGTAAATATTGATTTTTTCTAACGGTCGTACTAAATTATTGCAGCCAAATTGTAGAACGATTAAAATGATGTGTTTCAGATCTTGGAATTTAATATAAATTTGAATTTGTAATACTCTCGAAATCATTAAATTATTCATTCTTTAAAGTGATGGTAATTTTTAAGATTAGTACTTTTGTTACCAAGTGGCTGTAGTTTATGGATGGGGCCCACACCACATAGGCTACACTTCAAATTATACCCCCCACTCTAATATTCACTAGCACACATCATAGTATCGAAACCCATATATCGGAGATGTACATTTAAGAAATTATGATAAACATAAATCCCAACAAGCCCTCACTCATAAAGTCAAAGCTCCATTGGAACATTATTATACCGTGACTTATCTTTTGATAAAGTTACCATAAAACTCATCTTTGATATGAATTCCCTGATGACTGCTTTATTAGTATAATCGCATTATAGGGGGCTTTTACCAAGGTTTATTACAAGTCTCGCACACCTTTATAAAAATGAATATAATAATTCATTGGACCCATAACACTCATTTATTATATTGGCATTTTCATTATCATAGTTTTTATTATGTGACACCTTTGATAGCTTGCACATTTGATACCTTTGGTAATTCCATTAAAGAGCTTTATCAGAAGAGTGTTCCTAAAACCCCCGATATGATTCCCTCGATATGTCACTTCAGGTATGGCTTACTCTTCTACTACTTCCAATATCTAATCACTCCATTCATTCGATCTTTGATGTTTCACTTCACTCTGATGCACTTCATAGCTTTGATGGGCTTGATCTAAGCTTTGTTTAATAACGTTTGTATAAATTTTGTTCATTAATGTTTATGGTTCGCTTTAATGTTTTGAATATAATATTTGATACTATTGTAATAATATTTAACTTATTTTTCTTAAATTAATTTTAATTAAATTAATTAATTAGTTTTTAACTAATATGTAGATTTATTAATTTGTATTTGGTTAATTAATTCAAGTTTATTATTAATAATTTGAGAATTATATTATATTTGTAATAATAATTTAACCTTTTTTTTAGTTCTAGTTTAATTTAATGTTTTTAAATAGAATTTATATAATTAATTAAATAAATTGTAATTAATTAGCTATTAATTAATTTTAATTGATATTTGATTTGTGTTAGAATCTTTAATTATAATTTCTAATTTTTTAGCCCATTCATGACATTTTTCAGAATTAGGATTATTTTGGCACCTTGTCCTTGGAGAGGCATATCTTGAGATTTACTTAGACAAATGAAGCCCAAAATAGCTAGTTCAAAATTGAAGACAGAGGAGGACAATCGGGGATGGTTAATTTTGGAAAATATAATCATTTAATAACACAAAGATCCAACAAAAAGAAAAGTGATGAATTTGAATCAAAAATTAAAATTTTATGTTGATTTGGGAAAATTCTATTAGCGTTGGAAAATGGATGTTACTAATTCCTCCTCCAACATTTCTCAAAAGAAAACTAGGCTCAACAAAAGAAATCACATCTTGAAATTTTTTTGGATTTTAATTTATTGTTTTATTTAACAATTTGTTGAGGATTGGTTTTTATTTTTCTATTTTTTTTCACGAAATCTGTTTTAATTGACTTTTTATTGGTTGTGGCAGGAGAGAAGTTGAGGAGATGAGGAAGAAATAGTTTTGATCAATGGAATTTCTCCAGCAAGAGAGGAAAAATGACTCTGACCAATCAAATTTGTGTGAACAAAGTTATTCTCCAAATAGTTCTCCTATTTTGATTTTCATTTGTAATTATAAGTAAGGCTTGTAGAGAATGCTTTAAGGGCTTTTGTCTTTTGCAATTTTCTAATTCTTAAAGAACTATCATAATAGGGATTTCATGCTATAGGTAGAGAGGATCAATCTCAAATCTGGGGATTCTTAGGATTTGTCTTTTTCAATTCTAGACTTTGTATTGGGAGAAGAGCTTGCACTATTACAACTCTTTCTTTAATGGCAAGGGTTATGCTTTGAGAAATATTGTTGGAGATTAGTTCAAGGAACAAAGAAAGAGACCAAGTTTCATTAGTTTGTAGTTTGAATACTTTTATTTAATTACAAATTTCATTTATGTAATGGTGGATCTATGTAAATTTTTCTCATGTTGTGCATTCATGTTTCATATGAGGAAAAATATATTTTCAAACAACTATCTAATTCATAGTCACATGGATCTGTTATTAGTTTCTCTTTCCTCAAATATTTAAATAAGATTTTTAAGCAGTTATTTACATAGAAATCTTCCATCAAAAATTGATTTCATTATTATTGAAGTTATGAGATATTTTCTTGTTTTTGATAGTTAATTACTCATTGTTAAATTATTTACAAACATGACATTTTTTGGTAATTATAATATCAAATACTAGAACTATTTCATTAGCTAGATATTCATTAATCAATCATGTTAAAATCTCAATCATTCAATTTCTTTGCTCTCGATTGGGTTAGACCTACATCTTACTAATCAAGATAGAATTAGGATTTCTTTAATTTTGTTTACATTCTATGATAAGTTTACATTTAGATTTAATTCTACATTTCTATGAGTCCTCCTATGAAAGAGGCAAAACCATAGTTGTGGTTTGGGTGAGCCTTAAATTAGCTTAAGGATTTTCTTCCTTGCCCGTGCATAGTAACAAGGCTAATCTGATTGCTCTATCTTTGTTGGTTAGTTAAAGACATATCTCAAGACAATAGAGATAGAGAGATGGTAACTGGACGTAGTTGAACCAGTCAGAACCACCATTCCAAATGGAAATGGAGTTGCTTTAAATTTCTGACTTGGTGGTTTTCCCCCAATGTTGAGGCAGAAATTTTGAGCCTTCAACCTTTTGGCACTAGAAAGAGGGTCTAGTAAAATTGTTTTTCTAATGAATTTGTGCTTAATTATTTTTTAATACTATGGCTCCATTTAAAAGACCTCCTTGAAGGTGCTTTAGTATACTTAATCCAAAACTACTACGATAAAGGTAGTCAAAATCCTATATATGATAAAATGTAATGTTAATACTTCTTCTTTTAATCATCTCCCATTTATTTTAAGTTGTAATAATTTCAATATTGAGGAAGAAAATATTTGCAATATTTTTAGTCTTACTTTGACAAAAGAAGTTAAAGCCTTATGCTGATTACTTCCAAATGCCTCTATATATAGTTAGGACACATTTTTAGAGATTTCCCTTCATTCTTTTCAAAAATATGACTAGGAAAAGGTGTGTGCTCAATTAGCCGAACTACGTAGGATGGAAGGTAAGCCATTGGACGATTTCCTAATTAGATTCAAATTAATTATAATATAATCTCAATGTAAATATTTTCCTCATCAATTTTCAATTAATGGGTTGGTTTAAACATTTGATATCTATTCCTTGTATTCCTTATCAAGAATTAGAAAATTCATTTGTTTCTATTGAAAAATCAACTGCTCAAGCCATCAAGAATGATCCTCTTCTAGAAACTAGAATTTCCAATGAACAATTTGGGGTAAAAAGGATTCTTCCCAAATAAATAATGGTGTTGTGAATGAACAAGTACAACTAGATATAAGCAATAATCAATATCTGGCACTGATGATGAACCACACTTGTTAGTTTGAAACATGTCGACCAATCAAATCTCTTATGTGATTTCTAGCGAAAGACTTTGCTTAAATCAATATCTTCCTCCTTATATTCTTTTAAGAAATGGAAACAAAAATTATTTCAGCAATGAGGACATGGATTAGCATCACAAATTTTACAATCATGTTAATCAAGAAGATTTTGAAGCACATATTTTTTCTAATAGAGAAATTTACAATTTGTAAATTCAAATTCCCACTTTTCTCTATATCTCGGTTGATTTCATAATTAGTTAGATAATATTACAGTTGGTCCTTTCAATATTGATAACATCTCACAAGATAAGGGAGTTATCATTTATGAATTATTAGTAAGTTCTTATAGGGATAGATAAAATTTAATTACTTACAATTCTGCAAATTTTATATTTAACTCTCATTTAGGAAAAAAAGATAATAATGAAATTTTTATAATTATGAAAACATTGAACCTTGTTATTCTTCTTCTTCAATTTTTTTTTAACTCTAAGTAAATATGTTTTTTAAGATAAGAAGAATGATAGTTTAAATGTTTCAATAAATTCCTAATCATTTAATCATCATGATGGTTTCAGCAATCACAAATCTGCTCCAATTTCTGACTCTTACAATGATGACATACCTTTTTGTGATCATAATCTTGAAATTCTCCCATCTCTGCAAGTAAACGAAGAAAAAATGACTTTAATTTTATAATCACTTTGGGAAGGAAATATTTTCAAATGATTCCGAGCCATTTTGTACAATTACTTGTAACATTAATGTAATCTGTAATTTGCATAATTTTTTATTACATTGGTTTCAATTCATTTTTCTTTTAAATTTCATTTTTAAATTTATAAACACATTATAGTGGCACTTCGAACATTCAAATTATAGACACTCATCAATTACATTAATAAGGTTATATGAAAATCCATTTCCAAATTTTGAGCATTGTCATCAACTACTTTTTATTTTAAAATTTTATTTTAGGATCATGCTCACCCAATTGAGTTTTAATTTTCAAATAAGATCATCATCAATTTTGACACTTGAGAGTATACAATTTCATTATGTCTAGAAATGGAACACATCAAGAAATATTTTAAATAATTATCCATTCTTTTTTTACCCATTTAAAAAGTATCTAGATGTTCCAGTTCTCACAAATATTTTTGACATTTCTAGTTTACAACAACTTACAATATTTGGAGGCATATCATTCAATGTTGGTATGTTGTTTTCTCTTCCTTTGAACTTAGTTCAAATATCAATGGAAATACATGTGTTTTTATGACCTTGTAAGCATTTCGTTACAATAATTTAAAGGTAACAATTTTTTAAATAAATTTATTTTTATGAATTTATTAGATCTACATATTAGGCTGATTTTTTATTTCAATATTTTAGTTGCATTTTTACTCGTGTTGATTGACTTATAGATACATGCAAGAGTTAAAATGAGAGAACAGTTACATTAGACGTACAATTATAACTAGTCCTATTTCCTTTTTATTTAGTTTTAATTCCTTTCCTGTTTTTATTTCCTTATTGAATATCTTTAATAAACATATAATGAACCTATGATGCTCCTTTGTGTGCTCTTCATTTTTATTTTTTTAACAAAGAGTGTTTGAAAAAATTTCTCAAATTATGTTTATGCTATGCTTGCTTCTTCTTCTTAATAGATCTTCATCAATTTTTTGGAAAACTTGCAAGGAAAAATTAGGAAGGATGAAGTTTCAAACAATTTTTATAATCAAGCATTGTTGAAAAATTCAAGTTTCAATTCATAAAGCATTAATATATGATCACTTTCATCACTCATATTCCTAAATATGAAGTAGATACAAATCAAAGCTCATTAACTAGTATTTTGGATTGAATAATTAGATGATATTGGAACATATGAAAATTTTGAGAAATGGATGAAAGAAGTTGAAGATTAATGAGGTAGAATTGCAATTATTTCAGTATGCATCCATATGCTCATTTGATTTTTTGTTAGTTTTATCTTTTTCATAGTTTACTTCTTACTTCTGTCTTGTTTCTTTTGGAGGTATTCATTGACTTCATTTGGAGATTGGATTAAGTTTAGAAATAAATAAATTGGTTAATTTTTAACATGTCTAGGGAAGTATTTTATTTGCCATCAGAATCTGTATATTTTATACTTTTGCCTCTGTTCATATTTCTTTGCTTCACAAATGCTCAAGATGACATAAAAATTTCTGAAATTGAATGGTTGTCCATTCCTTGTTTAGATTTTTTGTGGGCCTATAGCTCCTCGCATTTCAAGTTAAAGAAGTGCCATAAGCAAAGGAATTTTGTTCCAAAATTTTGGATCAAAACATAAAATAATAATATCCATGATATTATCTCCACCCGTTCCAAATCTTAATATTGTTGATTTGAGTTGAGACATTGCATCACACTAATTCATAATGTTTTCTCTTTAGTAATATTCCTATTTCTAGAATGACTTAGAGCCTCTATTGGTGAATCTTGGAATCTCGATCCTCTGCTTTTGATTTTGTTGGACACCTAATCCTCAATGGGTTAGTGTGGAAGCTGAATAGACAAAAAGAAGTGCAGGAGACCTTAGGATGTGAAACCCAACGGTCAAACCGTGTACTATAAATGTACATCTCTTGTTAATAAAAAAATGTATTCTTATGTTTTATCTTTCAGATTATGTTGCTACCCATGTGTGTTTAACATGGTATCAGAGTAGGCATATTCCTACCCTACATAATTACTTTGAGCCACTTGTTTTATGGCCTTTATGTGCAGATCATTTTTGCCATCAATTTTGCACTTCATCAATATTTTTTCATGAGTATTTTCTCAGCTAAATTTTAGCTGCAACATGTTATGTCTCCAGCGCCATTTTTATTCACCTGCATATAAAAGCACTACTCCTTTGCTTTGCTCTAACATATAATACCCTGCTGGTACGCTTACCATAACGTTGCTAGTATCTACTCTTCTCTAGCCGGTTGTTTATAATCCTGATACATATAATGTTGTGCTACCATGACGTTGTTTCATATAATCCTCTCTTCATTACTATTCCTGTATTGTCCAGCGCTACCTCCTAAGAATTCCTTGAATGCCTCTCCTCCTAAGCTGCGCTACTCACCTCTATCATATGATTGTGTTTAATATGTTTTTATGCTGGTTTTAGAGCATTTGTCAGAACAGAGCACTGTATGCCTAACACATCAACATTCCCTTCATCATAAGTTACTCCTCTCTGCCTCAGAAATGCCCGTTAGGTACTTGATTGTGTTGTAAGGGTTTTTCATATTCTTCTCTGACTACAATGTATTCCTAACTACGGCCTCTACGTATTCCTGAATTCAAATGTTCTCTCTGTCCCTGTGCATTGTTTAAATATTGTGAGTGGTGGTCGAAACTCACTGTGCATTGAAGGGTTTCATAAAGCATCTACGTTGGGTTGAGATCTATATTTCCTCTCTATTATCTGTGCATATGCTGGTCATGGAATGAAGGGATGTTTATTGGGAATGGAGCATTGAATTCATGGTTTGTTCTACTTTTTCATGGAGAGTATGATTGTTGGTCTGACTTTAGAACCCGTCACTCGAACTAAGGGAATCCGTGAGCTGATATAGCCCTGTGGATTGAAGTTAAATGCTGCAATGAAGATCGAATGTTTAGACTGTGTGTTGAGCTTTCCTATGTGCCTGATTGTGCATTCCCATTGGGTGAAGTATTGCAGTCACTCCTAGCGATAAGCATCAAAATGCAATTGAAATCAAGTCTCAAAGGAGAAAGCCATGATCAAGGAAGAATTTTTGCCTCTTCTGTTGTAGCCCGATAAACATCCACGCCACCCATCTCTTGCAATGGCCTCAGCCCAACTATGAGGACCCTAGTGTTGGTGTAAAGATTACATACTTTGAAAATCTTGCATACATTGTTTGCAAGAACTCTCTCCACACTAATATATGCCACACTGCTTCCTCCATGTATATATATGTTGCTCCATGTATATATACGGTGCTCCATAATGCTATCCTGGTATATATGATGCTGCTCCATATATATATATACGCTGCTCCATAACGCTATCCTGGTATATGTCATGCTTCTCCTGGTATATATAACATTTCTTTCACATGACATTGCAAAGATGGAATATGCCTATGGAACACTGTGCAAGTGGAGAATATATGCTAATTTTCGTTCCTATGGCATGCATCTACAACTTGGACGACATCTACAATAGATAAGCTCAACCGTTTTCTATAACAAAGAGATTCACACAAATTTGGGTCCTCTTGTAAAATAGAGCATTCTCATGGGAACTGCACATAGTTAGTTGCTAAAATAGCCCTAGATTGATCTATAATTTTTGAAAATACCAAATGCAGTTTCACTAACACTCTATGCACATTTGAAAATTAGTTTTTTATCTTTTTTGAGGGAATATCTCACAAAGGGACCATAGATCTCATAGCTTTGTATTAACTAAGTGTTGTCTTGGAAAAAGGAGGTGAACCCACATACAAAAGTTGGCTGTAGATTAGACCTGAATCAATATTTTCCATCTCTCCACTAGACAAAGGGAAATTTCTATAGATTGTTTCATCTATTGAACTATTGTGTAGGAGTAGGCTGTCTATAGAATTATTGAAACTTTAGGTTTTGTAAGAAGGTGGTTGTGCATTATTGTTAGCCATTTTTTGAAGGAGAAAAGGTTTCAAGGACTGATATACATGTATATGTAGAATGGGATTATATTAATTGATTTTATTTTCAGTAAAAGTATTGTCGAAGTCTAGATGTCAATCAAAATAAAGGACTCTTTCTCTAGCGATCTGTAATCCCATAATTGAAGCTGCTCTACATGATATCATCAATGGTTACAAGAATGTATTAGAAGTCGCCATTTAACTTGACTATTCTTTTCCATTGGTCGAGAAAGTGAAGGAGTATTTGAAGGATCCAGGAAAGTTTGGAGTTGTTTCTGCCCTAGTGTGGCATTGTATTTAAAACTCATTATACTTTTTTGTCCACATATATATATGCATTGATTCCTTGATTCGACTGCTACGTAGAGTTTGGTGGGTTGTATAAAGGCAATGATTGTTTTGAAAAATAAAAGTAATCTTTTGTGGAGAAAAGTTTAGTTGATTGTATTGTCAGATTATAGTGCTAATCATGAGTAAACTCTTATTTTCATGCTTGCTAGTTGCACACTGATCATTTGTTGCACATTTATAAAGGATATTACTGTGTACTATGAGTGGGTATTACTTTTCTACATTGAGTAGTCGTTGTGATTAGTTTATAAGGTGTAATTGCAACATGAAAAAAAAATGGCTAGAACCAGTGAAGTATTAGACTTCCTCAAAACTCTAATATTGTCTACTAGTCATGATACATTAAAAGTCAGAAAAGCTTCTCTCACAGACATTCAGCTCTGTCTACAAAAAGCACAAGAGAAAATTGATTTTTTGCAGCTCGAAACTTAGCTACAACAAGAAGAATTAAAATAGAGGAGTCATTCTAAACCTATTTCTGTCTAGAAGATTGAAATAGACTCCCATAAAGAAGCAGTTGTACATTCAGATGCAGAAACTCATTCTACACTTCCTAAGTGCATCATCAGACCTTGGGAAGAGCTTGTCCAAAACAAGCACAAAACCGGTCTCGGATATGAGAAGGACTTGTCATTTCATATTCCAGACTACTCAAAGCCCATTCAATTTCAGAGTGTTGGATTCCTTCATGACAGTTCACCTCGAGCTGTTCCAGATTCTACTCCTCTTCCATAGCAACAACAATAGATTATGAAATGCCAACACCATGGCCAAGTTGGCCATTTGAAACATCACTATTTTGATCTTCATCCATGTAAGCACTATCATAAAACCACCCATTCTTCACATAGATGCTTCAGAAACAAACGTCCTGCAAGAAAAAAGATTCATCTTGGATGGAACGCTTCTTGGCAATGGGAATCAACAACTAAGAAGATATTTAAATCACATGTCAGAACTTGTTCCAGAGTATTGAACAGTCTTGCAGTTGAATTTTCTCCATCATCTCACCTTGTATCTGACAAGGGGGCAAATTATGGTCATCTACAAGATTCAAAGCCACATCAAGTGAGCCTGAGCCACAACCTGCCACACCAGTTTTAGAGTTGTAGCTAGAGACAAAGATGCCCCTGAGCATGCCTTCAGTTGGTAATCTGGGACACTTCCTCTAGTAGAAGACTTCAGCTTCTTGCCAGTTTCAGAAGAATTCTAGGAACAAAATTGAGAACACTTCCCCCAGCAGAAGAGTTCATCTTCTTGCTAGTTTTCGAAGAGTTCCAGGAATTGCATTAAGCATTCCAGATTTGTTGGTCATCCTCAAACCATCACAGGTTGGGACTTCCCTTTTAGGTTGAATTTCTCCCTTTTATGCGGGCTGAGACCTCCCTTTCATGGTTGAAGGTTTCCCTCTTCAAAACAATAGGAGAACTTCCTCTAGCAGAAGACTTTAGCTTCTTGCCAGTTTTGGAAGAGTTCCGGGAACTACAGTAAGTGTTTCAGTTTTGGTGGTCATTATTAAACCACCGCCCTTTATACCAACATTTCAAAGACCACATTCAGCCTAGTGCTGCCATGCATTTTTGCACATTTTGTATTACAACTCTCTTCTTCGACTCATACATAACCCTTCGGATTAACGGGGGGAATGTTGGGCACCTAATCCTCAATGGGTTAGTGTGGAAGTTGAATAGACAAAAACAAGTCCAAGAGACCTTGGGATGTGAAACCCAATGGTAAAACCATGTACTATAAATGTATATCTCTTGTTAATAAAAAAATATATTCTCATGTTTTATCTTTCAGATTATGTTGTTGCCCATGTGTGTTTAACAAATTTTTCTGAGATCTTTCCTCAAAATTTTGGACTTTCTGCTTATAGGATTCTTGAGTCTATATTATGTTAGTATATTCCAACACATATGAAATAGTTAAGTATAACTTGGTCTAATTTAGAGTGAGGTAAACTGTGTTTCTTTACTATGTACTTTTGTAACTTACAATTCGAGAGTCACGATATGTTCTAAATATGAAGTGATCTGACGGTTCATTCTCTCCTCGGTATTACCAACACTTAATCCAAGTCTTAACACCCGATTGGTCCATAATCTCTATTTAAACAAAATGGACGGTCATTTGAAAGGTGACTGTGCATGAGAGAAGCTTACGTAAGTTTTCTTTCTTTTACATTAATAAATTGCATGAAGTGGCCATGTTGGCTCAGGTCATGGACTATTTCCCTCTTTTAGGGGTTTAACCAAGTCAAGAATATTGGTGTACTGATCTGTGATCTTTTTGTGAGTGGTGCCCCTTGGTGTCCTATCTAAGGAGCTTACCCTCTAATTCCTACTTGTTATTAGAGTTATTTAAGGGCTGCATCTATTGGTGATCCAAATCTAAAGCCGGTAAAGCTGCATCTGACTGTCGTTTCTTAAATCCGCTATTTCTTACCACTTTCGGGCCAAGAGGATTGGTTTATTGTGTTAGGAACATCCATTCCATTGAGGAACCCCTTTCGTTTCACACGAAAATGTTTCTAGTAGACCTAACTACATCATTTTTAAGATCCTCAGGTATACATTATTTATTTGCAGTTTTAGTTATTTATCTGTCTCATTATTTCGGTTAATTTATCTCTCTATTTTTTATTATCGGATCTATACCTTTCATTTATGCGTATGTCTTTTTCCTTGCAACTTTGTGTGATATGGACAAACCAGAAACAGAAAGGAAGGATTTTTCTCATGCGTATGCTCTTTTCTACTACGCTTCAGTGTGGTCTCAGAAAATCGAAAACATTGTGGAAAATATTTAGTTTTAGGTGAAAGCTAACTTCAAGACTTAAGGTTTTGGTTTTTTCTTCATATTCTTTTCGGATTGTGTGGATTTTTGTTTTGTAAGCAAAAAGGGATTTCAAGTAAGCGTGCACTCCAAAGCTTCAATGACAAAAAAAAAAAAACCCTTCCTATTTTCCAAAATTTACGAACCTTTTAAACTAGCTCACTTGGTCCAAAGTTACTGTTGACAATAATACTGAGAGGGGGGGTGAATTAGTATTATCTAATTCTTTTACCAAATCTTCCTTATTTATACTTTGAATTATTTTTGCATACCAATACGATAAATAATGAGCATGAACAAGAAAATCAGACAGTCACATCAAAGAACACCAGATATAAGGTGGAAATCCAATGTGGGTGAAAACCACCTGCTGCAATATGTCTCTATCTTCTTTCAAATTAGAAACTCCTTTACAAGCCTGGTACTGGTGTATCCTTTACCAGTACGCAGACTGCAACCTGCAGAGAAGCTACAACTCTCTCTCGTTTTCCAGTCTCTCCTGGAAGGGAGCTACAACCCCCTACCTCTTTTCAAGGACCACTTTTCATAAATTTTCAAACTGGATCCATATACATCAAATGATTATCAAGTACATGTAATTTATATAGTCAGCTGTAATAACCAGATCAATAATAACAGAACACAACCCAGAACACCTTATCAACAGAAAAATTCAACCAACAGAAGATCTTAGCATAGATACGCAGGTTTTCTTTTTACTGGCCTGCGTTGCTACGCACTGCACCCTCTGCCTCTCTGCGTATACCCGCAGAGTTCCTTCTGCTGTACTGCGTGTCCACGCAATGCTCCTTTCACTGATCTATGTACAATACGCACTGAAATGTACTATCGCCCTGCGTACTGCAATGTAGGCACGCACCCAGAAGAACTAACGCACCGCATACTGTCACCGCAGGTACGCACCCAAAAACACTGTCGCGCCGCGTACTTAAATAGCAAGCACACACCTGAAGCACTGACGTGCTGCGTACCCACGCACTTCACCTTTGTCGCCTCTGCGTACCCACGTGCTGCACCTTCGCCTCTTCTGCGTACCCACGCACTGACCCTTTGTTGCCTCTACGTACCCACGCACTGTCACTGTTGATCACCTGCGCACCTCTGATTAGGGCCAAAATACAGTCAGATACTCAGATCTGATCTTGCGCTCGAGAAAATCACCCTTCACAATTCGCTTTCAACTTCTCTTCTATAAATAAGCTTTTAAACCAGAACCCATAGATCAGCATCTTAAAATATTCAATACTCAAAAATGCACAAGCCAAATGATCTCTTAGCTTTATATAAGGCATGCCTTCTCAATTCAAGGATCATGGGGCTTCAATAATAATAATAAATAAACAAAACCACGGCAAACCATGATACCCAAACCGTCGGCAAATACCATGAGAAACCCCACGTGTGGGCGCTTTACTGCCTTGAAGTGTGTGCACTAGGGTACGCACCCCATGAATGGGTAACCCGCGTATTTGGACGCGGTCCCTGCATGGTATACCTACGGGTACGCACCTCCTAAACTGTTCTCTTGCGTACTTCTTTATTTTCATAAAAAATGAGAGCGATGCCATGGGTGTTGCCATCAAGTACAACATCTGAAACATATAATCATACCAGAACCATAATGCCAACAATCTCCCCCTTTGGACTTGATGGCAACCTCAAAATCTTCAGCTTCATTCTCCCCCTTTGACATCAATGGCGAAGGGTTTTGCTCCCCCTAAGAACATGCTCCCCCTGAAGATGAACCAAAAGAACCATAATCCACCAAACACCATAAATGACCATGAAAGAGATAGAGACATATCGCAGCAATATTTAGACCAGCATCCATGATCTCCTCCATAATGCCAACAATGCATTATGTGCTCCCCCTGAACTGGTGCGAACAACCATCAAAAGAGATTCAACAAGATGATGTATCAACAACCCCCAGCTTTTGCCTGAGGTACTCAAAGGCCTCCCTGGGTAATGGTTTGGTAAGAATATCAACAACTTGTTCCTTAGAAGGAACATACTCCAACTTGACCTTTTGTTCAAGAACTTGTTCTCGAAGAAAATGGTATTTGATCAGTATATGTTTTGTCTTCGAATGCATGATTGGATTCTTTGAAATGCTGATTGCACTTGTGTTATCACATAAGATGGAGATAGGTGGTGTACAAGTGATTTGAAAATCCTGCAAAGTCTGCATCATCCAAAGGATTTGGGTGCAACAAGATGCAACAACAACATATTCTGCTTCAGCTGTAGACAAGGCAATCGAACTCTGTTTCTTAATGAACCAAGATACCGGTCTGGAACCCATAAAGAATGCACCACCACTTGTTCTTTTCCTGTCATCCACGCTTCCGGCCCAATCTGCATCTGTATAAGCATGAAGTGTAAGATCTGTATCTCTAGGATACCATAAGCCATAATTTTGAGTCCCTTGAAGATATTTGAAAATTCTCTTCACTGCCTGAAGATGAGTCTCTTTCGGATTTGCCTGAAATCTTCCAACTATTCCAACTACATGCATGATGTCTGGTCGGGTACCTATCAAATAAGGTAGACTTTCAATCATAGATCTATAGGTTGGTTGATGTACTGCTGCAGATTCATCAATTGCACTGAGGCTACATCCTGTGACCATGGGTGTACACACTGGTTTTGCATCTTCCATGCCATATTTCTTCAATATTTGTTTGAGATACTTGGTTTGAGATAAAATGATTCCTCCTTCCTTTTGTTGGATTTGCAAACCAAGGAAATATGTCAGTTCTCCCAGCAAGGACATTTCAAATTCTTTCTGCATGACCAAGGCAAAGCTTTGACTCATCTCTTCTTCATTGCTGCCAAAAATAATGCCATCTACATACACAACAAGTATTAGCAATTTGTCATTTTCAACTTTTATATAAAGATTGCTATCTGCTGATCCTTTTGAAAAACCTTGTTGATGAAGATATTTATCCAAACGATAGTACCAAGCCCTTGGAGCTTGTTTGAGGCCATAGAGAGCCTTTTTCAATCTGCATACAAGATTTGGATCATTTCCAAGAATGAACCCATCTGGCTGTTCAATGTATACTTCTTCTTCCAAGTCTCCATTCAGAAACGCTGATTTCACATCCATTTGAAATACTTTGAAGTTTTGAAAACTTGAGAGAGCAAGGAACATTCGAATGGCCTCAAGTCTTGCAACGGAAGCAAAGGTTTCTTCAAAGTCTATTCCTTCTTGCTGCGCATACCCTTTACAAACAAGTCTGGCCTTGTTTCTAATTACTTCTCCATTTTCATTCAATTTATTTTTGAAGACCCATTTTGTTCCGATAACATTCTTATCCTTTGGACTAGGAACCAGTTCCCAAGTGTTGTTCCTTTCGATTTGCTCAAGTTCTTC
>APFE030584218.1:4251-53735 GCA_000404065.3 Pinus taeda
ACAGACTTTCAACTAAGAAATCCATTGGGATGAGCCCTTATGAGCTAGTATATGGCATGGAGGCCAAATTTCCTTCATCTTTGGGCATTCCTACTATCAAACTATTGTAGGAAATTCAGGCTGAACCAAATGACATGCAGAGAAGAGTAAATCAAACCATTCATCTTTAGAAAACCAGAGAACAAGTGTATGACAGAGCTCAAATGTTGCAAGAAAAACTCAAAAGGATGTTTGATAAGAAAGCTAAAGGAGAGGATTTCTGGGTTGGCAGCAAAGTTCTAAGATGGGATTCATGAAGAGAGGACAAGGGAAAGCATTCAAAATTCGATTTTCTGTGGAAAGGGCCATACATTATCAGCGTTGTGCAAGGCAACAACACGTATTTTCTCAAATCTCTAGATGGCAGAACAGCTGAGGAAGGTCCTGTTAATGGCTGAATGCTAAAAAATTACCATGATCCCTTTGATTAAGAAAGAACAGGCGGTGTTATTCTCTGTACATAAATGTTTTTATATATCAGCATTTTATTTTATTTTTGGTAACATGCTGAATGCTAAAGCACGCAGAAGAAAGCAGGCGGTGCTTCATAATTCACCAGCTAATCATTTGAGGGAAAGTGTTGTGTGCAATCCAAATTTAAAATTTATCTAATCAGTCAACACTAAGAAGTTCTCAAAAACACAGCAACAACAGAAGATCAAGGCAGTGTGACCTGTTGTTCTTGGCTTCTCACAAGGAGAAGCCATCCCCAAGTGGAGCCACTGTTAGCCTCCTGCTACAGCAGGTTACTCATATTTCATGATGGACATTTTTACAGGCCAAATATGTCATACTTTGCAAGCTGCAATGCTCCATATTTGCTAACAGTCACCAAAAAAAAAAAAAGAGGCCATGAGAGAATGCTACTCAAAGTTCATCTACTACATTCCAATTTTGAAGAGTTATTTCACTTTTATACAAATTTTCAGCTAAAGGGAGGTCCAAACAGCTTAATCTTGGTCTCCCTAGGTTTCAATTTCCTGTTTTAGAATATAGAGAATGAATGATCTGTCCAAACATCCTAATCTTGGTAGATTCTTAGATAGGTAGAGAACCAAAGGAGCCCAACTACTTAATCTGGGTCCTTGGAAGAAATAAGTGTACATGTAGATAGGAAGACATCAAAAGAAAAAGTTGAAAAGCTAGGTCTGCAAGTCCAAGTGCACCCAAACCAAAAAGAAGAAAAAATGTTAAGTAAGTAGGCTGGGTAGGTAATTTTGAGGTTTCAGAATGTTGATTTGTGATTAATTCCACATTTTCAAGTGTTACACTCATACAGATCACAGTCAGCAGGCAGTTCCCATTTGAAGGACTTCAGGCGAGGCATGACTAACTTCCTCTTCTTCTTACTCCCTAAATCATTTACTAATTTCCCCAAAGAGGTCAAGATCTGCTTCATACCTCTTAGCTTCATCATTTTTCATATCATTAGCCTTGGTAAAGGTCTACTTTACTCAAGGAGGGTCCATACTTCTCTACAAAGTTATATCTCCCCTTCAAAGCCTAAGATCTCTGGAACTTACCGCTCTTCTTGTCATTTTCATATTAACTACTGACATTATTATTTAACTCCCTATCTATTTTCCCTTCCCCCTATTAAAACTATGTTAATAGCTCCCCTATGTAAATATCCCCTCCCCCTGGTTGAAATATAACCATAAACATCCCTTGGGAATTGCTAGGTCATCTGGACCTTAGTAAGAGCCCCATCTCTACATAAATTTCCCCCAAGGTGTTTAGACTCCTTCCAAAACACAAAAAAACCCCCCTTCCAAATGCAAAAAACCCTCCCCGCGCATTGTATTTTGGAATTTATTAATTTTGGTTAATAAATCACCAAGCGCTGAAACCCATTACACCATTTTCCTAAAGTCTAAACCCACCCGCGCCGTGAAATATTAAAGGTTTATCGTGCGCGCTCTTTGACTAAACCCCGCGCACTTTCTCTGCCCGTCCACCGTCGGATCTCCTCCCCCAGATCTGACGGCCCTCGTTCATATCGGGCGCCCTCTTGTGTGGGCACGTTAGCACCCGATGTCCGACGGTTTTACCGTCGTACACCGGGACAGCTGGCGGCTTCCCATTGCATCGGGCCACCCCTAACAGAAACCGCTTCCGTATCAAAAGCGGTTCAATTCCCTGCCAAAACCGCCCTCCCCTCATGTAACAGGAGCGCCGCGTCATCCCGCCACGTTGGCTCCACCTCACCCCTTCCTACCTGCGCCTGGCCCACGTCACCTGCCACCGTGTCCTGCCACGTCATCACCCCGCCATACTATCACGTCACCCTGCTGACGTCAGCATGCTGACATCACATCCATACCAGAGGACCCCACTGTTGACATCATGCTGACGTCATCCGCCGTACAGCTGACGTCATGTTGATGTCAGCAGCCAAAAAAACGGAAAAACGCGCAAGCGCGAAAGTCAAGCTTCGGAGCTCCGAAATGAAAAACAGAGGCAGTTTTCGATGCGTGATTAGCCGCTACGGGAAATGAGCCATATTGGAGAATCTTTAGGGAATCTTTTGATTCCTCGGCCCTTTTTGCACCGAAAATGGCAGAAAAGGCCCGATTTTGCCAATTTAAACGTATCTGAAGACTGAGAGAGACCCAGTTCAAAGGTTAAAGAGTATCAGAGTAGCGGCAAAGTGTATCAGAGGAGATTTTCTCAGGGCTTGAGGAAAATCCAGCATTAAAAGGAAAGCCTTGAAAGTCAAGAAGCAGTTGAGGACACATTGAAAGCTCACCAGCAGAAATGACTGCACATTAAACTCACAGGAGATCAGTGGACCAGAACTCAATGCACAGTTATGACAAAACCACTGCACCAAGCCACAGAGGACATCACATTAACTCAATTTTGATCCAGGTGCCACTGGCACAGCCCAAAGAAGATTTACTTACAGTCAATTCCAGCATAAGTTAGGTTTAGAAAGCTTTTTCCTGCAGACCTGTTAGGTCAGTTGTAATAAACAACTTTAGATATTTTGCTTATATATACCACCCTGAAAAATGGAGTAGGGGTTGGTTGGTTGTTTTTATCTTTGTTAGTTCGATATTTTGCTCGAGCAGAGATTCGCACTGTAAATGTGATACTTTCTATAATCAAATACTGTTGAAAGCATGAATTCTGAAACTGTCTGTTGTATTTAACTGGTCGAGAAGTGACTATGGAATTCTTGTGCTTCGACATGGTTCAAGAAGTGTTTCTTTAACTATGTTTAGTTTTTATGTTTGTGTTATCATCAATCCACCATCTAAATTGCAGAAAAGAAGAATAGTTTAGGATTTGCTTGGTTGCACCCTAGGCTCAATTTCTGCAATTTCTCCATGTTTTCATCAGGAATAGTTATGAACATGCATACTTAAATGATCTTGTTTACACTGTTTCTTTCACATATGAATGTCAATTTAGGAATTCTTAACTGCTCCTAGATAACCATTCATTCACCTCTTTCCCTTTTAGTTAATGAAAGATTCTTGATTGCCTTTCATCACTGACCTTCATCCCATCTTTTCAGCAAATTGGTATTGTTTCATGTGTAGCTATCTCGCTCCATAATCCTCTTGTGACCAAGAAAACGCAACAGCAAGCCTCAATCCATGACTCCATGCCCAATGGTTTGAAACTTATCAAAATTTCCCTTGCCTCTCTACTTGGAATTATCTGCCTCATGTTCATCTTCTATCCAAACAAAAAATCAAAACCCCTAAACCCAATAACTAGCCTAAAATCATTATCAACAAAGCTAAATCATTAAGAGAGAGCCATCTCTGATTGCAGGTGGGCTAGAACCTACAATCCAAAGATTGTTTTGTGGTTACCTTGGCCGTATTCCTTCAGGAGTTTAGGGACAACCTGAGTGATAACACCTTGCGCGATTCTTTCTCCTAAAGAATTGGAGACTCCTATTTCCTTGTGTGATTCCTAAGAAAATTAGCTCACCTACTACATGCAAAATTTGTACACTCAATAGTATGTACTAATAAATACATTGATTCCTTTTTCCTCCAATCAACTAGGAAATTCGAATTGCATGCATGACTAGGGTTAATTTTAGTAAATTGACTACTTAAGTGAGAGACAAATGAGTTAATAATAGTTACAACTACTCAACAAAACTCACTGACTCTTTTCATGACTAGAGCTCAGAGAACTAAGTTTCACTAACTATAGCTCCACCAGATTTCTAGATCTTAGCAATCAATTCATGAACACCTCTACTTCTTTCCTACAAACTTGAATTCATTGACTTAACTAAGTTAGTTTCCCATTTCATTCCTGCTAATTGCAACTCAAGTCATCCTGTTGATGTGGAAATTAGAATTTTTCCATTTGACTAAGGCACAAGTCAAATGAAGCCATTTCTTGCTACAATTTAACATTCCCTCTTAGCAAAAAAAGGGTTCTACACAACCCCAATCTTGCTCCCATGGAGGAATATTTTGTAACATAAATAACACTCCCTCCCATTGTTGTTCTTGTTACTGCAACAAATGCAACTAAGAAGCATCCAGAATACTGAATCAATTGTGTCTCTCAATTGCAACTGTCTCTTGAGTCTTTGACTACTAGCTACTAGCCTCTGCACTATCACTCAAGATATGACTGCATCAACTAATATTGCTCCTTCTGCTACTGAATATTGTGGGACCTTGTAGCAAGGGTAGTGGTCCATGAGAAGAGTATGTTGCAACTGTTATTGCTTTCCTATGGACCCTACCCCAATCTTTGCAACTCTGGGACTAAGGCTCTAAATTGCCCCACCTCACTCCTGGAGGTATAGTTGCATACATGAAGAAATCTACCTCTATCTTGTAGATATTTTTAACTCGAACACCAATTTTTTTAACTTTTCTAGTAGCAACATGCTTTAGATAAGCCTTCCCTTTACTGAACACCACATCATATCCTCTTTCCTCAAGTAGAAACTATAGTTTTCTTCAAACTAGGCACATGTATTACATTATTTAGGTGAAGACGGGAGCATAACTCCCTCTTAAAGGTGAAAATTCCAATCCCTTTAGTACTATATCTCCCATAATATCCAAGATCTATGGGCAATTTTAGGTCCTTCTCCTCTAAGTTGTTGAAGAACTCCTTATTTTCTATCATATGAAATGAAGCACCAGAGTCTAGGTACCACTCACTCCCTCTTAATGTGCTTATCATTCAAACAATAAGGGTGAATTCCAACTCGAATTGTGATATGAGAGCATCTCCTCCTGCTCCTGCTACAAGTTCCTTACTAGATTTCTTATGTGGGAAATTGGTTGCATGATGTTCATACTCATGGTAGTGAAAGCATTTAATTTTACTGAGATATTTCTTCTTGTCATGGTTCTAGTTGGATTTTGCCTCACCTTAGGCCTTCTTGCCTTTGGTATTCTTTCCTTTTCCAACTAGAGCATAGTATTCTTCCTCATCATATCTAAATTAGACTCCATCTCTAGTGCTTCTTCTAATATCCTCCTACACTAATTCAGACCAAAGTCTCTCCTAATTTGGGAGCTTTTCTCTTCCATTAATTGAATCCTAATAGTTGTGCTAGGATTTTGGAGACCAAGGAGTGCTAAGCTCACAAACTTAGATGGTGGAACAATCTCTCCTACTCCTCCAAGTGCATCTCCGGCCTGAGTGATTATGGATAGGTACTGAACAATGGTTTCATTTTTCTTCATTCGAATGTTCCTAAGCTTATCTTTCAATCCAATTTCTTGGCATCACTTTTGCTTTCGAATAAATATGTGAGGGTTTTCCACATTGCATAAGCAGACTACTTTTCATGCAAACTCAAAACCACATGATCTCTGACTCCCTCAAGGATAATACTCCCGGATTTTGCAGTATCTTTTTTCCACTAAGCCAACTGATGTGAATCGGATGTTGTTGGTTTTGGAATATCAATTTGTGTGTTCTCCAATACTCCATTGTCGTCCAACATAGCTTCCATTATGTATTTCCGAGCAATGAAATTCAAAGTTCCCTCCAATGCATACTAAAGCCTCAATCCATAGAGGTAGGACATTGTTCCTGCACTGAAGAAAATTCCTGCACAAAAAATCTATTATTCTAAATTTCTTTGAGAGATGATCAGGAACCTAGTTTCTATGTAGCCTTCAATAGCTCTGATACCATGTAGAAATAACTAGAAATTTGTAGCTTTTAATGAATTCAGATTGGAAAAAAAATAAACACAAATTTCTTCTACTCAATCTGTGGAAGGGAAAACATACAATAGAAACACATGCAATCATTCAATCACAATAAACACATTATTTTTACTGGGGAACTCAGCTAGAAAAAACCCTCCTCTATTTGAATTATATCATATGATAATATAGATCTATTACAATGATTTCTTCAATATTTGAAGTTCAATCTGCACTACAATATTGATCTTCTAATTATTCTACTCTGGCTAATACTTAGCCAAACTACGCCTCCTGGTCCTCCTATTTCCTTGCACAATTCCTGAGGAAATTAGTTCACCTACAACATGAAAACTCTATACACTCAATAATATACAATAATAAATACATTTATGAAGACCAGACCTAGTTACCTTTCCTTCAACACTCCCTCTTAACTAGGGAGGTATTCATACAACATTACAAGGTGTTTGGCTATTATTAATCTTGAAGAATTCACATAAGAGAAACCAGATTAGCAATCCATTTGTTATAGCATCATATTCATCGGCATTGTCATAGTGCAAGGACTTGACTAACAGATCCATCTCTTTGCGAGACCATGAGCTACAATGATGGCGAGACCAATGATTTATAGACACCTTCATCATTGTCTCTCAAGGTACATACCCACCCCGGTGTTCTCAAGTATGACCTTCTAGGACTATTCTTATCTTGGATTCCCAACCCTCAAAGAATATTGGTCCTCTTGCCTACTCTTTTCTTGGATGCCCTACACATCCTCAAAGAGTATCAAATGCCAGATGATTACTTAATCCTCCCATTCTTTCTTCCCAAGTGAAGACAAGAATGTTGTTTCTATCTTGTGTCTACATTTCCGTTCATGGCCTTCATATAGAATTATGGTTGTTATTTCTAGTCTAGTGCATGACCCATGAAATGGAAAACACAATTGTCACTCCTTTGTGATCAGGGGTGATCCAAAACTCCCTCTTTATCAGGGACCTGTCAGAGCTCCCTCTTCACTGGGTACTCTTTCCTTCATCAGCAGCTTCTTCATGGGTTATTCAGCTACTTGATCTCCTTCCTTTCTTGATGTCATGAAGTCTTTGTTCAAACTTCTTCTAAGTAGGGCACCATCCATCGATCACTTTCCTTCTTGGTCTTTCATTTCATTGCTTCGTGGAAAGTGACTATCAGATTTTTCTTGTCATCTTGGCTACTCCTTTGTCATCTTGTCCATGCTTCTGAATACTCTTCTCATGGATTCTTCATTGTAATTTCTTGATTACATGTTTTGACCTAGTAGCTCATCATGACTTCATCCTGATATTGCTTCAACATTTCTTTTTCTTTTGTTGGATGGTTTCCTCATCATGACATATTTGTAGAGTAGAATCAGTTACCTACACATTTTGTATCTCCAAGGCCTTCATAGGTTTCAAGGGTCCTTTCGTCCTTTATTAGAGTTGTTCGACCTTCTTTCAACAGATATCTTCAAGACATTTTGTCAGATAGTGATTCTCGGTGATCAAGGTGTTCTTCACATACTTGATCTCTTTCTTTATTTGCTTCTTCTCAGATAGATAGGTAAACCATTTAATGCTTCTTGTGAGAGAATTCCTTCATTGCTTCTTAGTCAACAATATTATGCTCCTTATGTGAGCATATTATTTTGTTGACCTTCATTGCATTGTGGTACATGCCTTCGAGCATGTTCTTGGTGAAAGAGATTCTTCCATGCTTGATCATGTTATAGAACTATACCCATGACTCAATAATATACAAATGATAACATGACTTAAACTTTGATGAATACATACCTCATATTGATTCCCCTTTGACCATCCTTTGGTGTGGTCCTTCTTGCTTCATCTTAGCTTTCTTGTATATCATTCTTTCCTTGAAACCCATGAATGGGATTCCCAATGAGACATCTGCTTTGGTCCATGAACCTTCTTTTGAAGATTCCAACATAGGATCTTAAAGATCCTTTTCTTGAAAATGTTTCCTTTCTTTTGATGATGTAGGTCTTTTAAGATTCTTATCATGATCAATTTTCTTTCATCATGTATGAGGTCTATACTAGGTATGCTTCTTCTACATGAATATCTTGAGCTATAGCTGCCATGCTCCTATATTTTAGAAGATATTTCTACTTATGCATTTTTGTTCTTATCATAAATGCTACATCTACATGAGTATCTAGAACTCTGTGTACATCATGTTTCTAGATTCTAGAGGATGCAATTTTAATTTATTCCTACGTGCTCCTATTCTATTCAAAACTTTGAAAGAAGTCTATAAGTAAAGAGTTCGACCTAGTCATAGTACAGATCCAGAGGATCTTCCTTCTTTTGCTTCTTTCCTTCTTCTTTCACCTCTTGAGTCAAGTGAGATTCTTCCCTCTTCCTTTTGTTGTTGTTGTCCTTCTTAAGCTTAGGGAAATTCCTTTTGTAATTTCCATATTCTTGGCATCCAAAACATTTGGACTTGGACATGTCTTTGTTGTTTGTTCTTCGTGGACCAAACTTGCAATATACCCTTTCCTTTTGCCATGGTAAAAAATGCTTTCTCCTTTGATCCCACATCTTCTTTTGCCTTAAGTCTGGTTTCCTCTGTTCTACATAGAGACCACATTTCACTGAGAGTGGTTGCTTCCTTCTTGGCATATATGCTTGATTTGAAGTTTCCCCACTCCTCAGGGAGAGCATTGAGTACTACAGTTATCATTTCCCTATCATACATGACTTCCCCAAGCTCTTGAAGTTGATCTCTCATTTCAGAGACTTTCATGAAGTAGGGAGATATTCCTTCCTTTGTTATCTTCATCTTGTATAATTCATTTCTCAGAGATATTACTTCTCCAATTATGGATACCAAGAATAGCTCTACTAGCTTATCATAAATTTCTTTTGACATCTCAAACTCAGAGACATAAGGAAGGAGAGAGTCTTTGATTGATTCTATCATAATCCTTTGAGCTCTTCTCTCATCCTTATTGTACTTGGCTAGGGCTTGATTATGTTCCTTAGTAGGGATAGTGATATTCCCTTTCATATGTTGTAGGAGTTCATTCTCCTTGAGTAGTAGATCAGCGCTCTTCTTCCATGCAAGAAAGTTATTGGTTCCTACAAATTTATTGATTTCCTTGCAAAAAGACATTGATATATATTCAAAAGAAGACATGTACTTACTTGATAGATTTTGAGATGTAATGGATTTTCTTCCTCCTTGAAGGCTTGATGGCTTGTCTTCTCAGGATATTGATGTTCTTCAAGTTGCCTTCTCCAAGTGGACTTGCTTGGTGATGAGGTTTGCTTAAAGACTTGTAGCTTGATGTAGGTCTTGCTTCAATCTTCTCTTCTTTGTAGGTGCCTTTATGTAAGGCTCTTCTTCTAGCTTTGTAGACCTCCATGATGAATGATGGATTGTAGACCCTTATTGACCTTGAAGTGATTGAGACTTTCAGGCTTGATGCTTCAACTTTGTAGATGATTCCCCTTGATGAGGGTTCTTGAGTTTCCCTTTCCTTGATGTGTCACCTATGCTCTGATACCATGTTGAAGAATCTAGGGCAAAGTCGTGTAGTGAGAGATTCTTCGTTACTTGATAACAATTTATGGAGCCTTTTTAACTTTTTCTTGTTACCTTATTCTTCTTCTTATTATTATTAGTGCATATATGTCTACTTCATCAAACATCTACCAAAACATAAAACAAGAACACAAAATGTTGGCTTTCTTCCAAGGCCAAAACCTCTCTACTCTTGAGAGGAAAACCCTTTAGTGAATTTATCTTATTGAAGCTTCTTTTGATCAATGCCAAACCCTAAACCCTGCCAATAAGATCCTCCAAGCACAAGTCAAGTCTTAGCTCCTTTCTACACCTTATACCTTGACACTTCTTTCGGCACTTCTTTGAGCACTTTGTCTTCCAGCACTTTGTCTTCCAATTAGAGTCCTTTCATCTTAGAGAGATGGGCTCCTTTTCTAGGCTTAGGAGTCCTTACAGGCTTGATCTCTCACCCAAACATATCATTGTTATTTGTTGTCATACCCTTACTTCACCTCACACGTGTGACTATTTCTAGAGCTAGAAACAGTCCTTTATACTTCGGTTTTCTGCTTCCTTACTTCACTTGGGAGTCCTTCTACGTTGGAGTAGGAGGCCTTGTAGGCCTAGTTTTAGCCCCAACCAAAGGTAGATAAGTGACTATGGTTTATTGTTTTCCTAGCTGCAGGGACACTCTCAGATTTCTGCACGTGTCACTGTAGCAGCCCTTGGAACACCCTTCAAGGCTTCGGTGGTCTACCCTTTCTCTTCGTTGTCTTTGGAAACCTTCTTACTTTGTCTTACTTGTTTTCTCCTTCGCTGATTTAAGAGCTCTTGTTGTACGTTGTATGAGGAGTGGACAACCTCTATAAATAGAGGTTTGTCCCTCCTCTTTAGGCCTACTTGACTGTCTCTTAGGCTGACTTGTCTGGCTGCTTTTAGGCCAACTTGTAGAGTGGACTTCGGATGGTTCTTTGGTGGATTTGTGAGCTTGAATGAGCTTCTTGATGGTGCCATTGCTAGGAGGAGACTTGTGACTTTTCTTGGAGGTGTTCTCTTGACCATAATACATATACATACAAGGTATAACCTACCCTTAAGGTCTTCAACTTATTATTTTGACTATTTGACTCACCTATAGCACTTTAAATAGTATAAGACCTATTTCAATGAGCAAGAAACGCATTGACATGTATTATAAAAATAATATTTCTTTTCTTGAATAAGTACAAATATAAAAAAATACATTATGAAGACCGAACCTAGTTACATTTCCTTCAACAAGAACTAACCCTCTTTACTATCAACAGGCTCTCTCAACCCAATTTTCTATCAAAAAGCCCTGTCAACCGTCTTTGTTGTCAACAGGATCTCTCAACCCCCTTTGCCAACAACAGGCCCTCTTTACCAACAATAGGCCCTCTTGGCCCAACTCGACCCTCTCAACCTCACCCAAGCCTTCTCCTCCACAAGATGTTTTCTTGTTGGCCACCTTCCATAGGCCCTCAAGGGGTATGAAGCCTACTCGACCTTCTCCTTCACAAGTTGCTCTCTTGTCAACCACATTCCACTAGCCCTCTCGACCCTAAAGGATTCCGAGGCCTACTTGGCCTTCTCCTCCTAAAGATGCTCTCTTTATGACAACCTTCAACATGCTCTCTTGGCCTTGAAGTGGTATAAGGCCTACTCGGGCTTCTCCTCCACGGGATGCTCAGTTTTCAACCACCTTTCATAGGCCCTCTTAGCCCTAAATGGTTCTGAGGCCTACTTAGGCTTCTCCACGAGATGCTCTTTTTTCAACCACCTCCCACAATCCCTCTTGGCCCTCAAGGGGTCTAAGGCCTACTCAACCTTCTCCTCCACAAGATGCTCTCTTGTTGACTATTACCCACCATTGTGTGGGTAATATCCCTAGGAGAATTTGTTTCTCCAAGATGGTCCTTAGCCAGCATCCAGCAGCCCCTTGTAGCCATCAGCTAATACACTGTGCCATTTCTCTACCACCTGAGTCGGCCATGTGGTCCCTCGCCCATCTACCATGATTGTGAGTTTGAAGGTGGACCTCCTAAAGCTAAAGCTATGCATTGTCATTTTGAAATTGAGTCTTGTAGTTTCCTCATCATGGACACTTCTAAGTATGGATTAATGGAAGGGATTTGCTCTACCCCATCATCATGTCCATCACCCTGGATCCAGCAGGTACTATGAACCTTACTCATCGTATAGGAACCCATGATTGTCCCAACCCCTGGTGGGAAAAGAACCACCTCACCTTAAAGGGGGGAATTCATTGTTGTATCTTATATATCATGCTATAACCCCTCAAGCCTCGAGCAGTTAATCAAATGAAATCATAAGAAGGCAAAATTCATATAAAGAAGGGTGGAAAAATCAAGTTTGGGGCACCTCATATACCACGATTCCTCCCCCCTACACCTTATAAACCCAAGTATGGGTTTCCCTCTTATTAGCTACCTGTATGCCCAACATGTGACTCAGTGCTGCCCCTCTCATTCCCTACCTCATTCAACTATCTGCCACATGCCACCACCTTTTGATGGATCTACCTTGACTATATTATCCCCTTTAGAAGCAGAAACCACCTAATAGGGTACTTGGTTAACCCCATTGGGAATTTAGGAGACATTGGCACATCCCGAAGCCCATTATGGAAGGGCAAGCCATTATGAAGTCCCCACCTGTGGTCCATGATTAGGTAGCCTCATTTTCTTGATTTCTCTAATGACTTGTTGTACTGGAAGCCTAGGGGACACATCGGATCCTATGCAAGATTGCATATGGTTTCCATTTTGCGTTTGATCTCCCTATATGGGGTCCTAATCCTCTAGAGGGCTACATTGGCGCATATAGGGTAAGCGTTGAGAGCCATGAGCCTCCACAGCAGCAGATTACACCTCATGGATCCCCACATCCATTCAAAGATTGTTCATGGTTCACTCATTGGACGAGGAGGATGCACTTGATCCATTATGCCCAGCTAGCCCCTGATCTACACCATACACTTAGCATATGAACCAAGACTTCTACAATGATGTGGCATCTCCCAAATTATCATCCTAGCCCTTGAAGGCAACCTATAGGCATCTTCGATTTGTTTGGAGACCCATGAGGACACTTGTGTGCCCCCACAGTCATTTGGAGCACCACATGTTATTACAAAGGGCCAACCTTTGTCTGCCACTTTTTAGGGTCCTATTATTCATTATGGCACCCATGGACCTCATCAAACCTCTTACAGGTCCCTACAACATGCATAGATTATCATTTTTCCTCTTAAGAGGCTTACTTTTCATTTGTGAGCTAGTTTGGAGGGCTTGTCATCAAAGTTAGGTCATTTTATACATTATTTTATTTCTAGGGGCGAATGTAGATTCATTAGCTAAATCGAACTCCTAATTGGTTGGTGTATAAATAGGAGTTAGTTGGATTCATTTGTATCATCACTTGACTTGGCATCTCTCTAATCATAGAGAACTTCGCATTTTTTCCTTGGAGGATATTTTTGGAGATGGATGAATTTTGATGTATGGATCTGGGCAATTTTTCTTGTCTTGGAGCTTTAGCTTGCAAACGAAATGTTGGTTGGATATACTCTATAACATTGTAAGTAAATTTTAACATTGTTGTTCTTGTTGCTACATACTGCTAAATTAGGGGTAGTTGTTGCATAATTGAAATGTGGAATTAAGATTATTTTAGCTAATTTAATGTATGGGCCAAGGTTATATGAATGAAATGTCCTAGAGATTATGTGTCACGATAAGCTTACATCATTTGCTTTGAAGTATAAATGCTTGAAGGTCACTTTTCTTTTCTTTCTCTCAACATTGGATGAAGTTGAATTTCCAACCCTCCTTGATCAAGAAACCAAGTTCTTACTCATCATCATCCTTGACTCCATATCCCCAAGTGAATTAGGCACTGATCCCTAATAAGGGTGGTGTTGTAGCGGCTACAACCACCCTCCAAAATTTTTCCTTTGCCTCATTTTAGAGCCTCCCTACCAACTTTTCCAGCAAGTTTCCTTGCTTCGTCAAGTTCACAAGCTTCAATGTTTTGCTTACACAAAGGTAGCCTGTCAATCACAGTTCGATGCATTCCCCTCAAAGGTTGATCACTCAGAATTGATCTAGCTGCAAGCTGAGCAGCTCCCCCAAGAAATTTTGCAATTCTCGAGGGAAACCATCCTTCCCTCTAGAAATTGCGCAATCTTGATTGGCTGCCTGTTGGGCTCCAGAATTGCGCAATTCTGGTAGTCAACACTCACTGAGAAAATTGTGCAATTTTCCCCAACAGGGCTGCTCAGCCTAGAATTAAGCAAATCTAGGTAGTAGTTAGTTGTTCTGCCTAGAAAATTGCACAAATCCCTTGAGAAGCCAGCCCAACTCCCAGCCAGAAATGCGCATTTTCTCCCGGCAGTCGAACAACCACTTGCATGTGCAGCTGAGTTGATCGATTCCCTTAGGGACCGATCAAGACAGAATTGCACGCATGAGCTGCTTCTCCCAAGGCAGCATGCAAAGGCATCCCTTGATTCAAGGATCTATTATTAGCAATTGGAGGTCACATGCAAGGATCACTTCAGAAACCTCCCACCAAGTGTCGCTTTCCCTAGATTTGTGGCATGCGCGTCACAACCTCGATGTTATCAAAACTTATCAACCGGACATTGCAGAGCTCATTCCTCACATCAACCTTGTAGCTCTGACATCCCACATCACATCTAGGAGCAGTCGGCACATTCAGCTCAATTATTTTGGGGTAAGCTCGCTTTCCATGCCTTGTGTTGCATTTCTGTCGCTTTTTGTGTTTCACTTGTATGAGTATTGTTTCCTTGATTTCTTTGAATTCTTTCTGTTCTTTACTTGTATACTAGCTTGTCCTAGCATTGTCTCAGTTTTCCTTGACATCTCCCTGTTGTCACATGCATGAAACTATTTTTCATGAATGGTCGTTGATTCGGCGACTTGCTTCACCCACGTTCATGTTGATCTGTTTATTGAATCTTTCATTTATGTTTGCATGCACTTTCAATCACTTCTACTTTCACTAAGTGTCGCCATGCATCCACTGTCATATTTGCTTTCAGTTGCGCATCGGCAAGTTGGACCAACCTTGGTCCAGACTCTGACTTCACTGAGATAGCATTACGCAATCTAGGGAAGGAAGGTGTTGTCTTCCTGTCAATAAATGTGCATTTCTTCCCAAACACTGTCCTCCGAGATTGTTTTGCGCATTTATGAGGGACAGTGACTGTTGCCCCAGAAAATTACACAATGCAGTTAGTGAGCTCGCAGCCATTGCTAGTAGAGATTTCCAACAGTCAACAGCCACACCGGATTGTACATTGCGCAGTTCCAATAGTCGGCTAGTCTCCCAGCATCCCATACTACGCCTTTCACAGTCTTGACAGTGAGTCTCCCGACCTCTCGGCCGAAATTGCGCAACCTTCATGATCAGTCACACAGGTATGTTGAAAGTCACTTCTCAAGTTCATTTTTGTTTTTGACTGACAGATTTCTTGCAATGAGTGTTTCCATGTCTCCAGGTATTGTAGGTGTTCATTTACCTCTCACCAGTGTAGGTACAATGGTTTCCAAGAGGGCAGAGTCAAAGACACCATTCAGAGCACACCTAGAGATGCAGTTGATGAAATGTCTATGAGATTGCCTACTCATGAAGATATCAAGTTGTTCGTAGTCAAGAACATCAAGATATCACAAAAAGCAGCATCATGAACAGCATTTGAAGGAAACATATCGAACTCAATGAATGCAGTGAATGAAATGAATGCAGCGAACGCAGTGAATGCAGCGAACACAACGAACGCCACGAATGCAAGAGGAAGGTTGTTGACAACACATAGGCGGAACAAAGTTGCAAGATCAAGTAGATCCATTAATGATGAAAACAATTTTGGAGACTCAATCTATGAGGTGACGGCGAGACATGAAGATCACACGAAGACAGAGAATGGAACAAAGAAGGAGTTACATGTGTTGAAGCAGCAACTCAAGGAAGAACATGAAGCTACATAGACAAATGAATGAGTTGCAACAGGAATAGGAACAGCAGTGGACGCAACATGCACTCACGGATGAAACTGCTCCCGTACAAGTTAAATATCCATCCTAGCAGTTACCACGGAGCAGACATGGTAAGAAATTTTGTTGATCGCATGCAAGGGATCCAGCAGCATGCATGTCATTGTGCACATGCATGAAATCCAACCCATTCTTCACACTCACCAAGGCGAAGACAAGAAGCAAGTCCAACTGGAGTTGAACATGTACTTCAACAAGTTGATGCGCATGACCACCAGCACACACTTGAAGATCATCGCAGACATTATGCATCAGTGTGTTGTCGATTCAACCGCACCTAAGAAGACCATGTGCATGTTAGTAGACGAGTTGGATGAAGGATTTGAACCAATTCACAACAGAGGCAAGATTTCACTTCAGCAAGATGTCACCATGAGGTGCATGCACACCATCACAGATGACCAAGCTTGGCATCAACTCACCACCTTCACCATCACAAGCATGCCAAAGATTTGGACTCATCACAATGGACCAGGTGTCAGTGATGTCTTGCATGGCTTACTCAAGCCATGTTATCTCACATGAGTACATGTGCATTGTAATGTAATGCCATGTCAAGTGTAAGTCAAGTGTCAAAAGTTGGATGTAATAGTCATAGAGTAGATGAAGAGTCATGAGGGTAGATGAATTGTCACAAAGGGGAATGTCAAGGGTCACCCCACCCTTTGCAATAAATAGTCCCTCATAACTCATTATAGAGGCTTTTGGTCAGCCAAACTTCTGATAAGACTATCTTGGAGAGAGCCTAGACAGTATTGTAACGCGCCTTGGCTTCTCCACTATACGTAGTTAGTTCATCTCTTTGGAGGAGCAGGCGAATGTGGATGTAACGTTCCACTGTTGGCGCTAGCAGGCTTACATGGATGTATTGTATGATTGGCACTTATAGTTCTTTATATAATAAGAGCCATCATGTTTTCATGCATATGATGTTTTTGTAGTTGGACTATTCTGATTTCTATAGCAATGTATGTTGTTTAACTTACGTAGTTTTGTATGAACTGTTTTGTATGCAATTATATGAATCTTGTTACAGATGTGATGTTGGTTTAACCATCACTTTGGATTGTCAGCTGACTTGCTTTCCAGCTTGTGATATTCTCACTCGTGTGTTCCCTTCCCAGCCGAGTACTGTTACAGGATGCCAAGGGGCACACTCATCTCAACCCACATGTGTTAGAACCTCTCATGTACCTTCCTTGACTCACTGCAGCGGTCACACCCTTGCTACCAACAGAGTTATCTTACTTGGCTCTATGTGAAATCGTGGTTAAGGCATTACCATACGACCCAATGCTAGGACTCTTACACCAAATGGTCTGAGGTCTAATTGGGACTTCTTACCGAGGAGATCCCCTTGACATGTTGGCGGGTCCAGCACCATCAACATTTTTGGCGCTAGAAGGGGGCCCAGATGACAAGCTTTGTCCTCTCATCTAGTTTTGAACCTTTGCATACCTTTCATGGATTCTTGCACTCTTCTCCCTCTGCAATGTTTTTCAAATCGTGAAGATGTCTCCATCACGGGGGAGTTTTTTGATCTCTTGTCCACTTACATGTATGATGGTGAAAGCGAAGTGGCCTAGAATGAGTACTTACATGACTTTATTTCCATGCTTCATGAGGAAGATGGGTGTTCTAACGAACAGGCCAGCGTGTTTGTTGCACACACACTTCGTGAATCTCCATGTCGTTGGCTGCTCAGCGTACCAGCTGACCGCATGCACTCACTTGAGCACTTTTGTGATCTCATTGAAGAAACTTTATATCACTTTGATACAGACTATATTGACCAAAACCTGCTACAACAATGGAAGGCTCTGCATGAATCGGTTATTGATTTTTGGCAGCACTTTCGTGGCTTGCAGTTTCAAGCTTTAAGGAGCCAAATGAAATTTTCCTATCTTTGGGACCGATTCGAGTATTTCCTTAAGAGGTCTACCCGTCCCAAGAAGAAGCTTGCAATCAAGCCTAGCTCAACATTCTTCAGTGAGGGAGTTGTGCAATCTCATGTGGATGTGGTCACTGTCTCGACTGACTGTGTTAATGTTAGGTATGTTCTATGCTTAGAGCAATTTATTTCAATTTTCACAATTAGCTCCATATCTTTTCCAGATTAGCAATCACATCAGCATTAAAGTAAACTGTAGATAGAACATAAACATAAATCACAAAAGATAAGCCAAGACAAGAGGACGCTAACCAGGGACAAACCCAAATGTGGGGAAACCCTTGATCATTTCTTCTTATATGTTCTTCAATAGTTCAGCAGAGAGAGAGAGAGAGATAGTACGAATACAACGAAAGTCAACATTTTGACTTATCTAGATAAGAACATAGATCATCTCTAAGAAGACGATACATGAGATCAGTTGAAGACATGATGCTTCAACCAATTCTCCAAGGTGACTCCTTCACATATCGTTGTGCTGCATTTCGTCATCATGTTGCACCTCATTGCGCTACACCATGCTGCACCCATCATCATTATGTTGCGTCTCATCACACTTCATTAATCATGATTGTACCCATCATTGTACTGCATCATGTGCCATTGTTGCACCATGTTGCCATCCTGACCTATGTGTTGATTGCACCTTGCTTTCTTGTTGTCCCTTGCTTGCTTGTTATTCCTAGCATGCTTGTTGTCCTTAGCATGCTTTTTGTTGCATGCTAGTTGTCACTTGCATGCTAGCTATAACATTGCATGCTTAGTGTATTTGTTGCTAAGTACCATACAACTGTCCCAATGTTAGTTAGTTGTCCCTTGCACGCTAGAGAGAGATGCTCCAGCGGTTTCAGCAACCCGGCAGTTCTGGCAGTTCCGGTTGTTCCCGGCAATTCCGGTAGTTCCAGTTGTTCCTGGCAGTTCTAGCAGTCCCAGCAGTTCCGGCTTTTCCGGCATTTCCAGCCTTTCCGGATTTTCTGGCAGCTCCGACTTTTCCAGCAGTTCCGTCTTTTCTGGCAATTCCAGCTTTTCCGAATTTTCTGGAAGTTCTGGCTTTTTCGGCTTTTTTGGAAGTTCCAACTTTTTTGGCTTTTCCGGCATTTTTGGCTTTTCTAGCAGTTCTGACTTTTCCGATAGTTATGGCTTTTCGAGCTTTTCTAGCAGTTCCACTTTTTTTGCATTTCCGACTTTTCTGGCAGTTCCAGCTTTTCCAGTTTTTCCAGCAGTTCTGGCTTTTCTAGCTTTTCCGGCTTTTTCGGTAGTTCCAGCTTTTCTGTCTTTTCCGACAGTTCTGGCTTTTACGGCAGTTCTGGCTTTTCCGATAGTTCCGGCTTTTTCGGTAGTTCCGGCTTTCTTCCCTCTGGATCAGGGCAACGTTATTCCTTAGGATCTCTCCTCCTACCAAAACCCAAAGACAAGTAGAGAGAGGAAGAGATCCCAAGTGTGTTGAAATGACTTGAAGGCCACCTCTATTTATACTAAAATGTTGAGCACATGTGGGGTTTATTTGGTTGTTGGCCGACCTTGACAAATTGTCTTATAATGCAAATAAATTCATAACTCCATGAATACTTATCGGAATCAAATGATCTTTAGATCAATCCTACACCTCTCAATGACAGGGATCCAAGAAAAATATCAGCTGCCATAAATAAGATGACCCACATCGAGTTTGGCCCTAGTTGCCAATTTTAACACTCCCCCTCAACTAGGGAGAACTCCATCTGTTGATCCATATGTCCGACTGTACTACCTCTGCCATCAGTGCTCTGCACTGCTCTACTCTGCTCTGATCTACTGAGCTCTGCTATGCTCTACTCTTCTTTGATCTGTTGAGCTCTGCTCTACTCTGCTTTGCTCTGCTTGTTGAACCATGAAGAAGAAGAATTAATCGAGAATGTCTCATACCATTCTCTACTGACCCAAAGTCAGTTTCATCTGAAGAGAGTGTGTCACATCACTCTTACTGGCCCGAAGTCAGTTTTATTTATCCCAGACCAATATCACAAGAGAGTGTCTTAAACCACTCATACCGATCCCAGATCAATTTCATTTATCCCATATCAATGTCACAAGAGAGTGTCTCAAACCACTCATACTGATCCCAGATCAGTTTCATTGATCCTGTTAGCACTCCAGGAAACTCTCCTAGGTTGCAGCTCAGAGATGCCTGGTAACATATAATCTTCAATATTGTTCTCAGAACTATTGGAATGGATGATTGCTTGGTTCAAGTCAAATGACCATTTCAACTCTATTCCCACTCAAGGCATGCATGAACACCCTCAACAACACAAGGATTTAAACCACTAATGCTCAATAATTTGTAGATTTAATGGATAGATGGAGAATACTGACTGTATCAACAGATTACATACATAAACATAAATAAATGACTAGTTACGAGCAGTAAAAGAGAATACTGACTGTACTGGAAGATGCATATATGACCACATATGAATGGTTAGCTACAGGCAGCAAAAAGGTTTTGCAAATCTAAGTTATCAAAGCATAATAAGATAACAATTATCTGGCCTTAGACACAAAGGAAACATGAACAAATTGTTCAAGTGCAAGCATAGAACAGTAAAGAGAATGGATGTTGAATGTATGATGGCAAAAGAAGCTTGTATTGCTAGAATAAAGATGCAGAGCTTGAAGGAACAAAGTAGCAACAGTCTCCAAAAGTTGAACCTCTGTCACATCTAGTTTTCAGATATTTATAGCCTTTACAATGATATTCAACCTTCTGAGGCTTGAGAGGTCTTAATCGGTCACTCTCTTGTTTAACTGTTTGATACCCTGAAGGAAAGCATGGCTTACAGGTTTTTCTCCTTTTGACAAAGGAATAAACTCATTCAGATATTTTGGGTGCGCTGGCAGGGAGCTCTCTCTTGACAGAGATGCCCACAATCTCTTCTGTTGTTTTCGGCTGTGTCGCACTACGCTGCTCCATGATGTATCTGATTCGGGTTGTGTTGTGTTGTAGATGCATGATATTTTTGTTTCCGGCTAGTTGACCATGATGTGTTGCGCTGTAGATGCTTCTCGGCCTCGGTTTCTCTTCAAAATGTTTAATGATGAGTGTTTTCTATTTTACACAGAAAATACTGTAATGTTGTAAACTCCTGCCAATGTATGTTCCTTTCGAACTTTAAAAGTCCTCAAAATGGTTTATTTACCCAAAGGGTCCACCCTTAGGGTTATCGCAAGTCGCATTCAACCCTGTTCCTGTGTTTTTCATTAAACCATAAAAATAAACAAAATTCATTGAAAACGAGCCTCTTGTGGATCTCAAATTTCATATATTTCACTTCTCGGACCCTTATCACATATCGCAAACCATGATGTATCTGATTCGGGCTGTGTTGTGCTGTAGATTCCCATGATATTTATGTTTCGGGCTAGTTAGGCATGCTATCTTCATTGTAGATTCTTCTCAGCCTGGGTTTCTCTTCAAAATGTTTAATGATGAGTGTTTTCTGTTTTACACAGAAAATACTATAATGTTGTAAACTCCGGCCAATGTTTGTTCCTTTCGGACTTTAAAAGTTCTCAAAAATGGTTTATTTACCCAACGGGTCCACCCTTAGGGTTATCGCAAGTCGCATTCGGTCCTGTTCCTGTGTTTTTCGTTAAACCATAAAAATAAACGAAATACATTGAAAACGGCCCTCTTGTGGATCTTAAATTTCATATATTTCACTTCCCGGACCCTTTCAAGTCCAGGTCTCATCCCATATCGCAAACCATGATGTATCTGATTCGAGTTGTGTTGTGTTATAGATGCCCATGATATTTCTGTTTTGGGCTAGTTGGGCATGTTGTGTTGCGTTGTAGATACTTCTCGGCCTCGATTTCTCTTCAAAATGTTTAATGATGAGTGTTTTATGTTTTACATAGAAAATACTGTAATGTTGTAAACTCCCGCCACTGTATGTTCCTGAAAACAGCCCTCTTGTGGATCTCAAATTTCATATATTTTTCTTCTCGGACCCTTTCGGATCCGGGTCTCATCGCATATCGCAAACCATGATGTATCTGATTCGGGTTGTGTTGTGTTGTAGATGCCCATGATATTTCTGTTTCGGGCTAGTTGGGCATGTTGTGTTGTGCTGTAGATGCTTCTCGGCCTCGGTTTCTCTTCAAAATGTTTAATGATCAATGTTTTCTATTTTACACAAAAAATATTGTGATGTTGTAAACTCCTGCCAATGTTTGTTCCTTTTGGACTTCAAAAGTCCTCAAAAATGGTTTATTTTCCCAACGGGTCCACCCTTAGGGTTATCGCAAGTCACATTTGCCCATGTTCCTGTGTTTTTCACTAAACCATAAAAATAAACGAAATACATTCAAAACAGACCTTTTGTAGATCTCAAATTTCATATATTTCACTTCTGGGACCCTTTCAGATCCGAGACTCATCGCATATCGCAAACCCAGCTTCCCTTTGTATTTCATTTATACAACGAAAATTACCAAAAGCCATTGAAAACGGCCCTCCGCGGATCTCAAAATATATACATTCCCAGCTATAATGTCGTCAGGTCCAGCTCTTCGGGTCGCCTGTATGTATGTGTGGAGGTCCCACCCCATGGTAGTGCGCCGATGCGATACAGCGATGCAATCTGATCGCAATCGTTGATCGCTAATTCCCCAAGCCTTATATATATATATATATATATATATAACATAGCTCCCGTCGATCTGATCATTGGCGATCGTTGATCGGCAGTGTCATGCACCCGTTTAAGCATATCACCTCTACTAGGCCGATATGCGATTTTCCGGGTTGCCCGTATGTATGTGCGGAGGTCCCACCCCATGGTAGTGTGTCGATGCGATACAACGATGCAATCCGATCGCAATCGCTTATCGCTCATTCCCATCTATATATATATATATATATATATATATATATATATATATATATATATATATATATATATATATATATATATATAACATAGCTCCTCGTCGATCCGATCATCAGCGATCGTTGATCGGCGGTGTCATGCACCCGTTTAAGCCTATCACCTCTGCTAGGCTGATATGCAATTTTCCGCCTAGATCTTGGCCAAAATTGAAAATGTCAAGGGCATTAATGGATCCATTAGCACGTTTCTTAGCAAATTTGGAGACTTTAAGAGCCTATTATGGATCCATTTGTGGGCCTTTTGCCAGTAAGGCTAACAGATCCTAGATCAATGGAGGTCATCCTAGCATAGGGAGTACGGTAGATATAGTGATGCGTCCATTGATAGTACTACTATGGTCCCTATCCTCATTTCCCTGCTCATTGATCAGATGAGAGGTACTTCCCATGAGTCCCGGACTACATGGGCAGGGTGCCTCGACAGGAGAACTAATCATCTGATCCATAGGAGAACGAATCATTCTATCAGTGGATGCCACGGAGAACTAATCATCTTATTCCACAGGAGAACTAATCATCATGTTCCACAGTCGCCACGGAGAACAAATCATCCTAACCCACAGGAGAACTAATCATCATGTTCCATAGTCGCCACGGAGGACAAATCATCCTGGCCCACAAGAGAACTAATCATCCTGTTCATAGCGCACCACCAGAGGAGGGTGAGTCGCCCTGTGGTCGTATGTTGCTCCAATAAGTACCCCAAGCCCCCTAGAGCTCCCAGAGCTCAATGCATGCAACATGCAGGACCCTTATAAGAAGGTCTCTCAATGACTCAAAGTCGTTCGGGAAAGTCACAGATTTGACCTTTCCCCAGGGCTTTGACAAAATGTCTGCGACCTGTACATCATTCTCAATCTGATGGAGCCTCCTCACTCATCGACTTACCATATCGCAGATAAGGAAATATCTTATGTCTATCTGCTGGAGAAACTATCGAATATGGGATTCCTCAATAATCGAATCACCCCTCTAGTTGTCACAGAGAATCACAGTGGTATTCATAATGTGTACAAACAGCTCACTTAAGAGCTTCTACAACCATGCAGCTTCACACAAGATCATACTAGTAGTTATGTATTGGGTCTCAGCAGTGCTTATAGCAACTGAATTATGCTTCCTACTCATCCATGATATCGAAGCAGAATCCAAAGAGAACCAGCACTGAGAAGTGCTCTAGTGATCCTCCACACTGCCTGCTCAGTCAGCATTCAAATAATCATGCAATTTCATATTTCCGGCAGTGTATCTCAATCCATGAGAGATTGTGCCCCGAAGATATCTCAGAAGATTCTTGGAACCAATCTAGTGAGGCTCAACCAAATATGAGCTCACCATGCTAACTTCAAAACATATGTCTGGAAGGAATTTCACCAAGAACATCAACGTGAATGAGTTTATGAAACTCAGAGGCATTTCCCAAATCTGGTCCGACATCACTACCATATAACTTCTGAAAGTTAAGATCCTCGAGGTAGTCACAGGCTTGCAGTTTATCATTCCACATTTGAAATCCAACTCCCTCTTACTTTTGCAAATGAGAGGATCTGCACCTGTCAGAAATAAGTCATCCTCATAAGGTGTCGATATGAGAGGTCTATCATCCACAACCTTCGGGTAATGGTTTGGATCGGTTTCACTCCTAGTGAATCTTTGCTTAATCAGACAGCTATCAATCCTCTCATACTACGCTAGGGGTGTTTTGCTTCAAGCCATAGAGGGCTTTCTTCCGCTTGTATACATGAGATTCCTTATCATGAATCTCAAACTCCTCAGGTTGTTCCAAACATGTGGACCCGTTGCATGAGGGGAATGGTCCTCTTATAAGATTTTCCTTCGGTACATCTCAGACATATACCTTCATGCTCTACTTGAAATCAGACATCCCTATCACCATTTGACTCACATCAAGTAGGGCCCCATAGGTATACCTCTGGTGTTATAGATGTGATATGTCAATTGACATGATCCCCAATGGACCATCCTACAACTTGATACAAATTGCCAACCCTGAACCCATGAGAAAAAGCACCTTTGAAAATTATATTTTTAACGCGTACCTTTCCATCGATGAGTGCCACCCTGAAACCTTTGACTTCCATTTCTGAGATGGACACCAGGTTCTTCTTGTGATCAGGTACATAAAAGAGATTCTATAAATGAATCAAGTTACCCTTATTCAATTGAGAGTTAGCATTCCCTACACCCTTTCTGTGATACATGGCATCGGCTCCAAGTATAATCCCACGATTGTTTCCATCTCTACTAAATTAGAGAGTGCACCCATTTGTCTGATGAAGTGCCTTGAAGCACTACAATCTATAAGCCAGATTCCCAAAGAATATGAAGGAGAGGGCCAATACAAGATAATGCTTCTTTATCTTATCAGAAACAACATTTGATTCTTCATACCTGGGGTTCCTTGCTTTCTATGAAGAGTCATCCATTTCCTTGATGACTTGCATTACCTGTTATTCCTTTGATCATTGAAGATTTGCCTGGAATGATTGTTATCATCATCAAGTGATGTGTCCCTACCATTCGTACACTCCTTCGCATAATGGCCAAACTAGTTATCTTCCTTTCCTTCCACCCTGAGATCCGGTCTTCCAATGAAGTGATCTTTAGGTAGGCTATATTAAGTAGTGCCATTCTAATAATATTCTCTGCTTTGACTTCACCCTTGGTGAATTTGAAGAGGGATGAGGAATCCACTGATCCTTTTGTCCTTTCCCAACTGTCTTCAGTGATTGCTCTTTCACTCTTGCTTTGGCATTGCCTTCACCTCTGCTCTGATACCATGTTAATTTTAGGTATGTTCTATGCTTAGAGAAATTTATTTCAATTTTCACAGTAAGCTCCATATTTTTTCAAGATTAGCAATCACATCAGCATTAAAGTAAACTGCAGATAGAACATAAACATAAATCGCAGAAGACAAGTCAAGACAAGAGGACGCTAGCCAGGGACAAACCCTAATGCGGGGAAACCCTTGATCATTTCTTCTTATATGTTCTTCAATAGTTTAGTAGAGAGAGAGAGATAGATAGATAGTACATTTACAACAGAAGTCAACACTTTGACTTATCTAGATAAGAGCATAGATCATCTCTAAGAAGATGATACATGAGATCAGTTAAAGACATGTTGCTTCAAATAATTCTCCAAGGTGACTCCTTCACCTATCGTTGCGTTGCATTTCGTCATCATGTTGCACCTCACCGTGCTACACCATGCTGCACCCATCATCACTATGATGCATCTCATCACGCTTCATTAATCATGATTGTACCCATCACTGTACTGCATTATGTGTCATTGCTACACCATGTTGCCATCCTAACCTATGTGTTGGTTGCACCTTGCTCGCTTGTTGTCCCTTGCTTGCTTGTTGTCCCTAGCATGCTTGTCGTTGCATGCTAGTTGTCCCTTGCATGCTAGCTGTAACATTGCATGCTGGAGATAGATGCTCTGACGATTTCAGTAGTTCCCGACAGTTCTAGCAGTTTCGGCTGTTCCCGGCAGTTCTGGTTGTTCTAGGCAAATCCGGCAGTCTCGGCAGTACCGGCTTTTCTGATAGTACTGGCTTTTCCCGCAGTTTCGACATTTCCAACATTTTCGGCTTTTCTGGCTTTTCTAGCAGCGCCGGCTTTTCCAGTTTTTCCAGCATTTTCGGCTTTTCCGGCCTTTTTGGCTTTTCCAGCATTTCTGGCTTTTCCAGAATTTCTGGCTTTTTTGGCAATTCCGACTTTTCCGGCTTTTCCAGCTTTTCCGGTAGTTCTGGCTTTTCCGACTCTTCTAACAATTCCGGCTTTTCTAGCTTTCTAGCAGCTCCGGCTTTTTACCCTCTAGATTAGGGCAAAGTTATTCCTTAGGATCTCTCCTCCTACTAAAACCCAAAGACAAGTAGAGAGAGGAAGAGATCCCAAGTGTGTTGAAAGGACTTGAAGGCCACCTCTATTTATTCTAAAATGTTGAGCACATGTGGGTTTTATTTCGTTGTTGGCCGACCTTGACGAATTGTCTTATAACGCAAATAAATTCATAACTCCATGAATACTTATCGGAATCAGATGATCTTTAGATCAATCCTACACCTCTCGATGAGCGGGATCCAAGAAAAATATCAGCTACCATAAATAAGATGGCCCACATGGAGTTTGGCCCTAGTTGCCAATTTTAACAGATTTTCTGCCTTCCCCTCATTCAAAAGCTCCACCACTGTCAAGTGAGGTTGAGGATCATGCTCACACACTTGTTCAGCTTTCACATCCTCCCAACATCACTTCACTCAATTTTCACGTATATTTGGTCGTGAGTCCTTTGAGTTCTCATATGCATTCTATTCTACGGCCTCCATCTTCGCACTTGGGTGTTCCTCCGTATGATATTGTCTTGTGTTCGTCCATTCCAGACTCTTCACTTGTTGTGAATGAGGAACAAGCCATTAACAAAGTTGGTGTTGCACAACCAACATGTGTTGTCATTCATGAAGAGTATGAGTGGTAGCATGAGCATCAACACTCGGCAAAGGATGACTCCCTTCCGTCCGAGCCCCCTCCTTTCTTTCCTAACATCTTTGGTGAACCTACAATCCATGATTTCGCATGTGTGTCTTCATCCATAGATGCACCCATCATTGATCACTCGCAGGACTCGCCAAATGTTGGTCCATCATTTGACAAAGGAGAGGATAAGCTATTCATTGAAAATCCACTTGATCTTTCATCTACGTTTTCAGGAAACATAAAGGATGAGTTTGTTTGTTTTTCATCTACCCCTCTGTTTGATTCATCTGATCATGAGGATGTCGATGAAATCATTGATTTTTCTAATCGTGGTTGTCATGATCCATTGTTTCTGTATTTGATCATGATCATGACTCTATCACATTTGATCTTTCAAAGCCACTGGTTTATGATGATCTATCTGATGATGAAGTTGAAACACCTAAGGTTGTCGAGGCACTTCAACCCAAGTTGATGGTTATGTCAGGTCCTCTCTCTCTTGGGGTTAGTCTCACTTCCGATCATGAAATTGTTCAATCACCCAAGGCTCCTCATCACTCATATATATGCATTGAGGATCAATCTCACACACAGATCGTGCTTCCTCCACTCAAACTACACAATCCCATCACTCATGCAATGGAGGAATTTTACATTGCAAGCACTCGTGCATGACACATCTTTGTTTCTTTTGTTTACTTGTATGTCACAGTCAAGAGTATGCTTATGCTTCAAATTTGCATGCAGTGTTACACATCACCAAGATAAGTCCACAGACTGCTCGTTATGCACATGCACTCACTTATGTCATGTGGGCACTATCAAACATGAAGTGTGGTTGTCTTCATTGTTATATCTTTCTTGTTTGCTAGTTCGCACAACTGGGTTTCTCATGGACCAAACCTTCACCAACATGGGTCAACCAATGCGCCGGTGGCTGCATTGGAAATATCACTTCACGTGATTAGGCCCATGCACCGTTAGTGTAGGAATAGGAGTAGTGTTTACTTTCAGTCAGTTTGCTTGCAAGCTTGTTTGCTTGCTTACTTTGATTATTTGTTTGTCTACTTGCTTGTTTTCTTACATGTTGTGCTTTTGCTTTCGCTTCTGCTCTTTCTTTGCTTTTTTGTTTGTTAGTTCGCTTGTTTCGTTCATAGGTTAGTTCTGCATGAAACCATGTATGACTCTTGAAACAAGTTGGGTGAAGTACAAGAGGGCTTGTATAGTTATCACTACTTGGTTATATGTCATCTTGCCTCTATATGAAGAGCTTGTTACTTTTAGTCTGTGGTACATCGAAGGAAAATACGTACTGTTCAAAGTGAACCTTGGTGAAAACACAACGCTTGCATGCTAACTAGTGTCACCTTCTCTAGTTGGTTGTTTTTGGGTTAACCCTTGTCATATCAGTAAAGTAGAGGAAGGTGAGGGGGAAAACCTTAACAGGAACGTCAAAGATACAATAAACTACTTCTCTACTGGAACAATCTCTTGTGCACAACCAACATGCGTTGTCATTTATGAAGAGTATGAGTGGGAGCATGAGCATCAACACTCGGCAAAGGATGACTCCCTTCCGTCTGAGCCCCCTCCTTTCTTTCCTAACATCTTTGGTGAACCTACAATCCATGATTTCGCATGTGTGTCTTCATCCATAGATGCACCCATTTTTTATCACTCGCAGGACTCGCCAAATGTTGGTCCATCATTTGACAAAGGAGAGGATAAGCTATTCATTGAAAATCCACTTGATCTTTCATCTACGTTTTCATGAAACATAAAGGATGAGTTTGTTTGTTTTTCATCTACCCCTCTGTTTGATTCATCTGATCATGAGGATGTCGATGAAATCATTGATTTTTCTAATTGTGGTTGTCATGATCCATTGTTTCTGTATTTGATCATGATCATGACTCTATCACATTTGATATTTCAAAGCCACTGGTTTATGATGATCTATCTGATGATGAAGTTGAAACACCTAAGGTTGTCGAGGCACTTCAACCCAAGTTGATGGTTATGTCAGGTCCTCTCTCTCTTGGGGTTAGTCTCACTTCCAATCATGAAATTGTTCAATCACCCAAGGCTCCTCATCACTCATATATATGCATTGAGGATCAATCTCACACACAGATCATGCTTCCTCCACTCAAACTACACAATCCCATCACTCATGCAATGGAGGAATTTTACATTGCAAGCACTCATGCGTGACACATCTTTGTTTCTTTTGTTTACCTGTAGTCACAGTCAAGAGTATGCTTATGTCATGTGGGCACTATCAAACATGAAGTGTGGTTGTCTTCATTGTTATATCTTTCTTGTTTGCTGGTTCGCACCACTGGGTTTCTCATGGACCAAACCTTCACCATCATGGGTCAACCAATGCACCGGTGGCTGCATTGGAAATATCACTTCACGTGATCAGGCCCATGCACCGTTAGTGTAGGAATAGGAGTAGTGTTTACTTTCAGTCAGTTTGCTTGCAAGCTTGTTTGCTTGCTTACTTTGATTATTTGTTTGTCTACTTGCTTGTTTTCTTACATGTTGTGCTTTTGCTTTCGCTTCTGCTCTTTCTTTGCTTTGTTGTTTGTTAGTTCGCTTGTTTCATTCGTAGGTTAGTTCTGCATGAAACCATGTATGACTCTTGAAACAAGTTGGGTGAAGTACAAGAGGGCTTGTACAGTTATCACTACTTGGTTATATGTCATCTTGCCTCTATATGAAGAGCTTGTTACTTTTAGTCTGTGATACATCGAAGGAAAATACGTACTGTTCAAAGTGAACCTTGATGAAAACACAACGCTTGCACGCTAACTAGTGTCACCTTCTCTAGTTGGTTGTTTTTGGGTTAACCCTTGTCATATCAGTAAAGTAGAGGAAGGTGAGGGGGAAAACCTTAACAGGAACGTCAGAGATATAATAAACTACTACTCTACTGGAACAACCTCTTGTGCTCTCAATAAGTCAGGATCCCTCTTCCACCTCTAAAATGAATAAGTGCTATGCACAGTTGAAAAAATGAAAAATAAAAATAAAATAAAAATAAAAATGAAATAGTTAAAAAATTCAAATGAAAAATGAATAAGGCGAAAGAAGAGAAAGGCTTCCTGCGTAGGGAGGTGATGAAAGTAACTCCACCGAGGTACTGACCAAGCTCGCTAGCAACAGAACCATGCTTGTGTTCCTATGTGACTCCGTCAGGGTACTGTTCAAGCCTGCTAGTAGTGGAGCAACAGCAAAGATGAAACTAAGACTCTAACAACTATACTACTTACGCCCCAATATACCCCTCAACTCTAATCGAAACAATTGTGTTGCCTTGGCTTGGAATGTGTGTCAATCGACCAAGATCTTGGCAGATGCTACATCTTACAATCAAGCTAGTGTGAAACCAAGATTAGCTAAGAACTGAACAATACTTCCGGAGGTGTTAGACTTGCTTTTCACAAACAAGGTCCATTCAGAGAGCCAGAGTTCTACCAGTGTGTTGCCATGTGTTATAGTGGCTACAAGCACCCTCCCAACTTTTGCCTTAGCCTCATTTTGGAGCCTCCCTACAAACTTTTCACAGCAGCTTGCCTTGCTTCGTCAAGTTCGCAAGCTTCAATGTTTTTCTTGCACAAAGGCAGCCAGTCGATCACAGCTCAATGTATTCCCCTCATAGTCTAATCACCCGGACTTGGTCCAGCTGCAGGTTGAGCAACTCCCCCAAGAAATTGCGCAATTCTGTAGGGAAACCAACCTTCCCTCCAGAAATTGTGCAATCCTGACTAGTAGCCCGTTGGGCTGATAATTGCACAATTCTAGCAGTCAACACTCACAGAGAAAATTGTGCAATTTTCCCCAGCAAGGTTGCTTAGCCCAGAATTTTCACACATCTAGGCAACACTCAGCTGTTTTGCCAAGAAATTGTGCAAATCCCCTGGGCAGCCAGCCCAGCTCCCAGCCAAAAATGCACATTTTCTCCCAGCAGTCGAACAGCCTCTTGCATGTGTAGCTGAGTTGATCGGTTCCCTCCAGGACTAAGAAAAACAAACTTGCATGCATGGCCTGCTTCTCCCAAGGTAGCATGCAAAGACATCCCTTGATTCATGGATCTAGTTTTAGCAGTTGGAGGTTACATGCACAGATCACTTCAGAAACCTCCCACCAAGTGTCGCTTTCCCTAGATTGTGGCATGTGCGTCACAACGTCAATGTTATCAAAACTCATCAACCGGATGTTGCAGAGCTCATTCCTCACATCAACCTTGTAATTCGAACATCTCACATCACATCTAGCAGCAGTCAACACATTCAGCTCAGTTGTTTTGGTGTAAGCCTGCTTTCCATGCCTTGTGTTGCATTTCTATCACATTTTGTGTTTTTGCTTGTATGAGTACTATTTTCTTGATTTCTTGGAATGCTTGTTGTCGTTTACATGTATGCTAGCTTGTCCTAGCACTATTTCAATTTTTGTTGACATCTCCCTGTTGTTGCATGCATGAAACTCTTTTTCACGAATGGTCGTCAATTCAGCGACTCGCTTCACCCACATGCATGGTGATCTGTTTACTGAATCTTTCATTCATGTTTGCATGCATTGTCAATCACTTCTACTTTCACTAAGTGTCACCATGAATCCACTATCATATTTGCTTTCAATTTCTCGTCGGCGAATCGGACCAACCTTGGTCTGGACTCTGCCTTCACTAAGACAGCATTGCGCAATCTGGGGAAGGAAGGTTTTGTCTTCCTCTCCATAAATGTGCATTTCTGCCCAGGCACTGTCCTCCAGGACTGTTTTGCGCATTTATGAGGGACAATGATTGTTGGCCCAGAAAATTACGCAATGCAGTCACTGAGCCCACAGTCATTGCTAGCAGAGATTGTGTATTGCGCAATTCCAGCAGCCAACAGCCAGATTGGACTGTGCACTGCGTAGTTCCAGCAATCAACCAGTCTACTAGCAGCCTAGACTGTGCCTTTTGCAATCTTGCTAATCCGTCTCCCGACCTCCCAGAGGAAATTGCACAACCTTCATGATCAATCACACAGGTATGTTGAAAGCCAGTTCTCAAGTTCATTTTGGTTTTCAACTAACATATTTCTTGCCATGAACATTGCCATGTCTCCACATATTGTAGGTGTTCATTTGCCACTTAGCAATGCAGGTACAATGGTTTCCAAGAGGGAAGAGTCGAATGCACTGTTCATAGAACACCTAGAGATGTAGTCGATCAAATGTCTATGAGATTGCCTACTCACGAAGATATCAAGTTGTTCGTAGACAAGAACATCAAATTATCACAGCGAGCAACATCACGAACAGTAGCTAAAGGCAACATATCGAATGCAACGAATGCAGTGAACACAACGAACGCAGCAAATGCAAGAGGAAGGTTGTTGACAACACAGAGGCGGAACAAAGTTGCAAGATCAAGCAAATCCACTGATGATGAAAGCAATTTTGGAGACTCAGGCTATGAGGTGACGGCGTGACATAAAGATCATGCGAAGATAGAGAATGGAACAAAGAAGGAGTTGCATGTGTTGAAGCAACAGCTTAAGGAAGAACAAGAAGCTGCACAGATAGACAAATGAGTTGCAACAGGAAAAGGAATAGCAGTGGGCGCAACATGCACTCACAGATGAAACTGCGCCCATACAAGTCAAAGATCCATCCTAGCAGCTAGCACGGAGTAGACATGGTGAGTAGTTTTGTTGATCACATGCAAGGGATCCAGCAGCATGCATGTCATTGTACAAATGCATGCAATCCAACCCATTCAGCACACTCACCGAGCTGAAGACAAGAAGCAAGTCCAACTGGAGTTGAACATGTACTTCAACAAGTTGATGCGCATGACCACCAGCACACACTTGAAGATCATCATGGACACTATGCATTAGTGTGTTGCCGATTCAACTGCACCCAAGAAGACCATCTGCATGTTAGCAGATGAGTTGGATGAAGGAGTCGAACCAATGCACCGGTTGCAATGGAGGCAAGAGTTTGCTTCAGCAAGATGTCACCATGAGGTGCATGCACACCATCACAGATGACCAAGCTTGGCATCAGCTCACAACCTTCACCATCACAAACATGCCAAAGATTTGGTCTCATCACAACGGACCAAGTTTCAGTGATGTCTTGCATGGCTTGCTCAAGCCATGTTGTCTCACATGAGTACGTGTGCATTGTAATCTAACATCATGTCAAGTGTAAGTCAAGTGTCAGTAGTTGGATGTAATCGTCATGAGGGTAGATGAACTATCACAAAGGGGAATGTCAAGGGTCACCTCACCCTTTGTTATAAGTATTCCCTCATAACTCATTGTAGAGGCTTTTGGTCAGCCAAGCTTCCCATAAGACTATCTTGGAGAGAGCTTGGACAGTATTGTAACATGCCTTAGCTTCTCCACTGCACGGAGCTAGTTCATCTCTTTGGAGGAGTAGGCAAATGTGGCTTTAACGTTCCACTTTTGGGGATAACGGGTTTACATGGATGTATTGTATGATTGGAACTTACACTTATTTATATAATCAAAGCCAGAACATTTTCATGCATATGTTGTTATTGTAGTTGCACTATTCCAGTTGCTATAGAAATGTATGTTGTTTAACTTACTTAGTTGTGTATGAATTGTTTTGCATGAAATTATATGAATCTTGTTGTAGATGTATTGTTGGTTTAACCATCACTTTGGATTGCCAACTGACTTTCTTTCCAGCTTGTGATGCCAGGTATTGTTACAGGTTGCCAAGGGGCACACTCATCTCAAGCCATATGTGTTAGAACCTCTCATGCACCTTCGCTAACTCACTATAGTGGCCACACCCTTGCTACCAATAGAGTTATCTTACTTACCTCTGTGTGAAATCACGATCAAGGAATTACCATACGACCCACTGCTGGGGCTCCTACACCAAATAGTCTAAGGTCTAATTGAGAGTTCTTACCGAGGAGATCCTCTTGACATGTTGGTGGGTCAAGCATCGTCAACCGCTGGTCATCTCTTTCACTTTTTTCACCTTTTACCACTTTTTCCCAGGTCCAGCCCTTAAAGGTCACCTAGGGCATCAATTTCTCGAGAATTGACCCAAGGAAAAACTTTGATCTATTACAAGCTATGGCGTTGGTGGGTTCCCTACCTCTCCTCCAAATTTGAGGCAATTCTAATGGTGGAATCTCTAAGAATCCCAAGCCTTAGCTCTAGGATCAAATTTTGCCTAGGCATCCCCAAGGCTAGAACTCAACAGGATCAACTCAACCTTTTGAAGTAAATAGTTTTGTTTGCTCCTTTCCCTTCACCTTATCCAGGATAGGAACATCATTGTTTCTTGCATTCCATCCCGAGCCTGGGATGGGTCCACTTGGCTCTGTGTGGTCCCACTTCTCAATAGAGATTATTTATCAAGGATCATTTGGGAATCCAAGTTTCCCAAGGATTATAGGGATTGAGAACCTCGTCTATAAGCCTATTCCTTCTCCCTCAACCCTTCAATCCTCACCCCTTACCCCTAGAGGACAAAGTCCCTTGCTTAAAGAGCAAGCAAGTTCCATTCTTCACTCCATCCTTGGGAAAGGGTTTGTAGGGTCACTTTCCACCTATCCATTGACCTATACTTTACAAGTGATCCATACACTACCAGGACTCCTCCCATCAGTTGTGGTGACAGTGGGCTAGGCCTCCACCGTTGCCCTTAACCTAGCAGTTTCCGTCCTAGGAACCTCTTTTAGGTCCCCTACTGGTTTGAGTTGTAACAATTCTGGTGTCATTGTCGGGGACATGAAATGTTTGTTTTGTTCCCCATACGACATATTGACATATCATTATTTGTGACTCCATTGGAAGCCCTAGTTCTTCATTGAACTTTAAGGTCGATGCTTGTAGGGTGAAGCAAAAATTTTTCTAGGCATCTTTAATTTCACCCTCACAACTCCTAAATATGCTTCATGGATGCCTCAAATAGATTGTCATTTTTCTTAAATTTTCCGCTTTGGACATTTCTAGCATCCTTGGACATCCTAATCATGTCGTGGGAAGGATGCTACGTGGGATGCATGCATTTGATGGTGATCCACTCTTTGCAATTAACCATGTAGAAAGATGTAATGCACATACTTCAAGAGAGAAGGTTGTCCACCAAGATGTCCTTGTGTTGTTGTTCATGGGGTCGCTTGGTGGTCATAACTCATGGTTGCATGATCACGAACCTAGGAGCATTTCATCTATTGAAGAGTTCGTTGAGGGCTTCCTTAGACATTTTCAAGTACACCCTACATTAAGCATCCAAGAGGAAGCTTTCATCGCGCATCATCAAGACATTGAGAATCTAGGTAATGACGAAGAAGACAAGTCCTCCTTTGGTCCACATTATGAAAATGATGATTTTGAGGACACATGTGCTGGGAAGGATGAATTCATGGAAAGTGAAATTGAGACCAACCCTATCTTTCTCAAGGATATTACTCCTGATGAATCCTCTTTTGAAAACCTTGAGAGAGATGATCCCATTAGCCCTTTGAAAGATGACATAGAAGATTATTTCCACATTGAAAAGGAGAAATGGGAAATTTTTGGTCCTCAATTTGAGTGTGCTCCCATTTATGACACAGACAAGGAGGACGAGGATTAGATCAGTCTTCCCTTCCCCTCAGGCACTATTTATGATGACATACCCATTAATACCCTCGGGAAGGAGAATATTCATTTGCATTTGCATAAAGAGGGGTAGTTGCAAGTGATCAACTTTCCTTTTAAGAGAGACCTCATCTTTGATACTAAGGGAATTGATAAGGCTCCCACTTCTCCTAAGTATGATTCTATGTTCAAAACACTTGAGCCTTTCAATTATGACTTTGGGAAAGTGCAACCAATTGAATACAATACTTCTTTCTCCCTATTTCCTATTGGTCAAAATCTCGAGCCTTCATCAGGTGATTCCCTCACACTTGGTCATATGATCTCAAGTAACTATGATCCCTTTTCCCCTCTCGAGTATAGTGTCAAGGAAAAGCCCATCATTGATTATACTCTTCCTCCTTGGACGCACCCTTAGGGTTTTGATCACTCCATAGTCTCCCCTCTCCAATATAATCATCATGTGCAACCTACTTATGAGCCTCCCTTTCCTACTAATCATGACCCAATGAAGTCCATAAGCCATGACATAAATAATAAGGACAATGGCGGAAGTGATATGCCAGAGGTCATTGACATCTCTATATTTTGATTGCAAGAGGAGATCTCACTAACTATATTACATCATTTTCCCACCTGTTCTCACATAATCATCCATGTGTGGGCATCATATTTTCCCACCTCCCGCCCACAACATCCTCCATGTCTTTGGATTTAAATTCGCTTTGGGATTTTCTACATAAGTAGTCATACTGGCAGGCATATGTATATTGATACGATGATATGTTGGTAACATTGGCTTTATGATTAGACTTAGCATTAGCATTATCACATGCACGTTAGGGTAGGATGCATTGCATGTTGATTTTTGCATTAGAACTAATGTCATATGATATTCTCATGAAAGATAGATGCATATTTGCATATTTTATTTATGTCGATTTTATGGCCTAACATATTAGCATGTGCGATCATGAGACATCGTGAAAGCATGTTGCCCCGTGTTTTGTCCATTTGTTATATGTGCAGGTGACAGGTCTACAGTAACCAAGAGATTGTTGCAGTTCTTGTGACCTCCCGTTTGAGTAGCTTCGCCCACTTCTTCAAGAGATCACGTCCCAATTGGAGCCAAATGTTACCCACCATTGTGTGGGTAATATCCCTAGGAGAAAAAAAATCTCCAAGATGGTCCTCAACTAACAGCTAGCAGCCCCTTGCAGCGATCATCTAGCTTACTGTGCCATTTCTCCGCCACCTAAGTTGGCCATGTGGTCCCTCGCCCATCTACCATGATCATGCGTTTGAACGTGGACCTCCCAAAGCTAAAGGCATGCCTTGTCTTTTTGAAATTGAGTCTTGTAGTTTGCTTATCATAGACACTTCTGGGTATGGATTAATGGGGTGGGTTCAAAGGAAATAATGGGCTAGGTTTGTGCTTCTATCCCCTAGACCCCTTTTAGGACTTCACCTTGGATTCTAGTCCCGTGGGATCTCTTTTACTTACCACTCGGTTTCAGGGATGGTATTTCATGGGAAACCCAAATTTTGGTTGTGTGGTCCCGCTCCCTTATCCACTTATATTACCCCCTTCCCATTCATTATTACCCCATCCATTAGTTCCCCCACCTGGGTCCACATTCCTCTATCGGGTCCACATAGGGTCAAATTCAACCCTTCCCCTTGACCACACCTTAGGTCATGGCTTGGAATGAAGCACGGAGGTTGATGCAGCTAAAAAGAAAGTCAAAATCATATATGGCCACATTCAACAGGAAAAGTACCAAAAAATGTAAAATATGGTCAAGACAAAAAAAGCATTTACCACGTGGGAAAAATACATTACATGAAGCTTTACCCCATCATCATGGCCATCACCTTGGTTCCAACAGGTTCTATGAACCTTCCTCATCATATAGGAACCCATGATTGTCCCAACCCCTAGTGAGCAATGAACTGCCTCACCTTAAAGGGGGGAATTCATAGCTATATCTTTATACACCATGCTCTAACCCCTCGAGCCTTGAGCAGTTGATTAAAGAAAACCATAAGAAGGAAAAATGCATATAAAGAAGGCTGGAAAAATCAAGGTCAGGGCACCTCATGTACCATGATTTCTCCCTCCTACACCTTATAAACCCGAGTGTGGGTTTCCCTCTTATTACCTACCTGTATGCCCCAGCATGTGAACTAGGGTTGCCCTCTCATTCCCTACCTCATTTACCTATCTTCCACATGCCACCACCTTTTGACGGATCTACCTTGACTATAGTATCCCCTTTAGAAGCATAAACCACCTAATAGGGTACTTGGTTAACCCCATTGGGAGTTTAGGAGACATTGGCACATCCTGAAGCCCATTGTGGAAGGGGAGTACATTATGAAGTCCCCACCTGTAATCCATGATTAGGTAGGCTCATTTGCTATATTTCTCTAATGACTTCTTGTACTAGAAGCCTAGGGGACGCATTAGATCTTATGCAGGATTCCATATGGTTTCCATTTGGGGTTTGGTCTCCTTATACGGGATCCTAATCCTCCAATGGGATACATTGGTGCATATAGGGTGAGTGTTGAAAGCCATGGGCCTCCACGGAAGCAGATTTTAGTTCATAGATCCCCACAGCCATTCAAATATTGTTCGTGGTTCACTAATTGGATGAGGAGGATGCACCTGATCCATTTCGCCCAGCTAGCCCCTAAGCTACACCATACACTTGGTAGATGAACCAAGACTTCTACAATGATGTGGCATCTCCTACATTATCATCCTAGCCCTTGAGGGCAACCTATAGGCATCTTCAATTTGTTTGGATACCTATGAGGAAACTTGTGTGCCCCCACAGTCATTTGGAGCACCACAGGTTATTACAAGGGGCAAATTCCTTGTCCACTGCTTTTGAGGGTCCTATTCTTCATTGTGGCACCCATGGATCTCATTAGGGCTCTTAAAGAGCCCTACGACATGCATAGATTATTATTTGTCCTCTTAAGAGGCTTACTTTTCATTTGTGAGCTAGTTTGGTGGGCTTGTCACCAAAGTTAGGTAATTTTGTACATTTTCTTTTTTTAGGGGCTAATGCAGGTTCATTAGATAAATCGAACTCCTAGTTGGTGTATAAATAGGAGTCAGTTGGATTCATTTGTATCATCACTTGACTTGGGATCTCTCTAATCATATAAAACTTTGCATTTTTTCCTCAGAGGATATTTTTGAAGATGGATGAATTTTGATGTATGGATTTGGGTTATTTTTCTTGTCTTGGAGCTTTGTCTTGCAAATGGAATGTTGGTTGGATATACTCTATAACATTGTAAGTAATTTTAATGTTGTTATTCTTATTGTTGCATATTGCTAAAAATAGGGCTAGTTGCTGCATAATTGAAATGTGGAATTAAGCATGTTTTAACTAATTTAATGTATGGGCCAATGTTATATGAATGAAATGTCATAGAGATTATTTGTCTCAATAAGCTTGCATCATTTTCTTTGAAGTATAAATGCTTGAAGGTCACTTTTCTTTTCTTTCTCTCAGAATTGGATGAAGAAGTTGTCTTTTTGGGCCTCCGTGATCAAGAAATCAAGTTCTTACTCATCATCATCCTTGACTCCAAATCCCCAAGTGAATTAGGCACTGATCGCTAAAAAGTGTGGTCATCTCCTTGACCTTTTTCACCTTTTACAACTTTTTCCTAGGTCTAGCCCTCAAACATCACCTAGGGCATCAATTTATCGGGAATTGACCCAGGGAAAAACTTTGATCTATTACAGGCTACTGCACTTGTGGGTCCCCTTCCTCTCCTCCAACCTTGAGGCAATTCTAACAGTGGAATCTCTAAGAATCCCAAGCCCTAGCTCCAGGATCGAATTTTTCCTAGGCATCCCCAAGACTAGAGCTCAATAGGATCAATTCAACCTTTTGAAGTAAATATTTTTATTTGGTCCTTTCTCTTCACCTTGTCCAAGATAGGAACATCATTGGTTGTTACATTTCATCCCGAGCCTAGGTTGGGTCCACTTGGCCCCGTGTTTGTCTCACTTCTCTATAAAGATTATTTTTCAAGGACCATTTGGGAATCCAAGTTTGCCAAGGATTATAGGGATTTAGAACCTAGTCTACAAGCCTATTCCTTCTCCCTGAACCCTTCAATCCTCACCCATTACCCATGGAGGACCAAGTCCCTTGCTTAAAGAGCAAGCAAGTTCCATTCTTCACTTCATCCTTGGGAAAGGGTTTTGCAGGGTCACATTCCACCTATCCATTGACCTATACTTTGCAAGTAATCCCTACACAACCAGGACTCCTCCCATCGATGAAAGTCTGTAAAGAGCAGGGAGACTTAGTTGTGGTGATATTGGGCTAAGCCTCCATTGTAGCCCTTAACCTAGCAGTTTACCTCTCAAGAACCCCTTTTAGGTCCCTTGCTGGTTTGAGTGGTAACATTGACCACAAGAATGAATCGCTCACCCTTGTATTTATACTTTTCCAAAGGGTGTAATACCAGGGGTCTATACCATGGGACATCATAATACCATGGGTCTATGGGTGCAAAACCCCATCACTTAGCCCACTTGCCCCACATGTGATAATTCTCTCAAAGCTACCCAAAACATCAACACAATTTAGATCAAGCTCTTCTCTCTCCAAGAGAATTATGAGAAGAAGAATCCTAGAAGAAATAGGTGCTTGGCCACTTTGTAAAAATTTATGAAACCATCAAATACGGTAAATATACCTCTTCTACTAGGATTTGCATACATATGAACATTTCCTAGTCCCTTCTAGCCTCCACTAACATTTCTTATCATGACATTGTGTGGAAGAAAACTCTAGAATATGAGCATATTCCATTTATATGCAAAAAAATCCATGAATATGACCATCTATTCGCAGATTTCACACTCAATTTAGTAGCTTCTCCTCCCATCCACTCAATTTCTAAAGAAAATGTTGGCTTTTAAAATTACCACTCCTACAAGGCACCACAACTCTTATTCTCAACCTTCCATAGCCTCCAATAAGGGTATCAAAGCCCACAACAATTTTGAATACCTATCTTCTCAAGGAGACTTCAACCACCTCATGATTCCTAACCTCATATTCCAAAGGATATAGCTAAGCCTCCCAATCATGAGCCAAGGAAATAATTCCATTTAAACCCAAATTTAAAGTCAATATCAAACCATAAGTAAAAATCCCCAGATCCAACAATGTATAAAATAATAATGATATAAAGGAATGACGATCATGAAAAGGAAACATCTAAGGATATGGATCTTGATGAAGTTGGATCTTCTAGCAATGGCATAAGTATGGCAAGGGAAGGACCCCCAATCCTTACCAAAACATCAAGTCCATATTCTTTGCAAGGCACTTCTCAAATCCAAATCTTAGCAACCCTCAAAACCCATGGGTAGAAATTCTACAAATACCCATTTAGATGTTCACACTCATTCTTTTAACCATCCTCCCAAAACATATAAAGAGGACAAAACAAGAAGGAGAAGTAATACGCAACTCCTCCAGGACCTAGAGGAAATATGAGTCAATTCTAGTCATATTGCAGTCATGATAGAGGTATTCTGATCTAGTCCATCTAACCCCCAATGAAGCTCATCTCTTGGAACATTAAAGGCCTTAATTTCAAGGGAAAGCAAAGACTACTTAAAAACAATATCAAGAAAAAAACCCACTATAATGATGATTCAGGAAACCAAATTTAACAACGAAAAAAAATCTATATGATAGCCTCTCGATGTTGGGAGAGTTGTCAATTAGCAATAATATATGCAAGTGGGAAAGTAGGAGGACTTGCCACCCTAGCAAGGTCATCATAATAGGAATACTTGTTTCTCCCAAAAAATTTACAACAAAATTTTAGTTGATTGGATCCACTGAGCTTGGCTTTATGTCCAATGTATATGGGCCTCCCACTAAGAGAGATAAAATTTAGATTCATGAAGACATTATGTAGTCTTAAACCCCTTATTATGAATAGTTCTTGGATTATTGGAGGGGGCTTGAATTTGATGGAATCCTTGGAGGAAAAATAAAGGGGGTCTTCGATGTTTGGAGTCTGGACACAAATCAAGAGCACTTTAAGTACATGATGAAGTAATTGAGCCTATTGGAACCTAATACAATCACTGGATTCTTCACATGGAATAAGAGACAAGGATGCTCCCATCAAATTTCATCTCGTGTATATCACTTCCTAATCTTAGAATCAATGATGGAGAAGGATATATGTTTGGAAGCCTCTATATCATCATGTGGAGGATCAAATCAATGACCCATTTTCCTAGACCTAAATATCCAAGCCAAACCCAAGAATGGGTTGTTTAATTTGAAAGCTATTGTCTCTCACATCCATTATTTCAAGACAACATAAAGAGTTGGTGGAATGAAACAAGTCACTACATGATGAAATCAATATATTGCTTCTAGCAAAAGCTAAAATGCATTAAATCCAACCTGAAAAAGTGGAAAAAAAAAGAAGAATTTGGAAACATCTTCCAAGACAAGCAAGAGCTAGAAGAAAGAATGAGTCAACTGCAACAAACCATAATTTTGGAGGGGCACTCTAAAGAAATGGCAGTCGAAGAATCCCACATTTTCACTCAACTAGAATAAGGACGAATGCAAAAAGAAATACTTTGGAAGAAAAAATCTAAAGTCTGATGATTAGAAGAAGAAGAAAAGAATACTAAATTCTTTCACAAATCAATGATGCAACATAAGCATCACAAACCTATCTCTTTGCTCAAATCTTTTGTAAGGTAGGAATCTCTTGGATCATAAAGACGTTGAAAATGATCTAGTTCATTTCTATAGCTCTCTCCTTTGTGATCTTCTACCTACAAGGGTAGCAGAAATCAAAAATATCAAAAGGCACATCCCCTCTGTGGTTATACTGGAGCAAAATGAAGCACTAATTAGAGATATTTCTCTTGTAGAATTTGAATGAGCGATAATAGAAATGCCTTAAAACAAGGCACTTGGACCTGATGTCTTTATTACTTATTTTTTCCAGGCATGTTTTCCTCTCCTAGGAAAGGAAATCCTAGAAGTAGTAGAGGAATCACATGAATTGACAATTGTCATCTTAGCACTCAATGGAAACTTTTTAATGCTTGCACCTAAGCAAGCCAATGTAGATCAACCATGAAATTTAAGGCATATTTCTCTTTGTAATGTAATTTACAAGATAATGACCAAAGTCATCATCAACCATCTCAAACCCATTCACCCTCACATTATTTCTCTAGAGAAAACCAAAATATGTTGAGGGAAGGTAGATCCTATATGGAATTTGTTTTCTCATGAGGCCATTAACTCCCTCAAGCAATCTAAAAGCCCTAGAATTATTATTAAGCTTGACTTGTCTATAGTTTTTCATAGGCTTAATTGGTCCATTCTTTAGATCTTACTAGCCTTTATCTTTTTTACTCATGAATAAGTTGGATTAGCACTATGATATGTATAGTATTTTTTCAATGGACTCATCAATGGTTCTCCTTCTTCCACTTTCACACTTTCTAGAGGAATTAGGTAGGGAGACCCCCTCTCACCTTCCCTCTTCATCCTAGCAACTGAGGGGTTGGGAAGAACAATCAAAGTAGCAACCTCTGAAGGCAAAATCAAAGGAATAAGGCTCTATGGGGAGGATATTTTGTTCTCGCATCAATAGTTTAGAAATTATTCAATGCTAATGGGTGCACCTACAATTTGCGAAGTTGCAGCTTTCAGTCATGTTTTAGAGGAGTTTATGGAATCCCCAAGCACCTCAATTAATCAGGAAAAATCTCAACTATTCATTTTCAATACGCAACTAGTAATCCAATGTTAGATATCTCACTTGCTAAGCTATACAAGTGTTTCTCACTACCTTCCAAATATCTTGGAGCCCCACCTAGTCAATAACTCTTCAAACTCGTATATGTAATTGATATGTTGTGTTGGGTATTATGGGAAGCTAATGATTTCAACTTCAAATCAAACATTTTATCTAAGAATAAGCTCTTTGAATTTCTCATTAGACATGTCATTCTTTATAGGTTGGAAAATTTGGGACTTAGTCTCAGGCATAAGGAGTAGGTTCATTTTTAGAGAATCAAACCATTACGCTTTAATGGATTAATCATTGCAAACAACTTATTCCCTAGTGTATTATTGGGCTAGATCTTGAGGCTCATTATTACACCTTGAGACTATTTTTAGGCTTATCACTTATCTTCACATGATAGAAGAGATGGTATATTTATTTATGGATGAGACAAATATCCTTTTTTACTTTAAGCCCCTTTCTGAGGGGATAGTGTCTTTGAATTTGCTAGGCCAATGACCTTGTTGGTTTTATGAAGTCTCTTTTATTTTTAATATTATTGTATGCCTATCAAAAGCCCCAATTATAAAGACTACCTATAATGCTCTCCCTTATCTTCTCTCCCCCCAAGAGGGAGATTAATGTTAATATCATGGATGATATCTACAAGAGTCTCATTCAAACTTTGTGGATTTCACTTATACGCTTCTCAAGGCTATGTCAAATTTCTACTTGATACAAATTCTTCAAAATTTCAATAGGCTTATTGTGTTAGGATGTTACAAACCAATAGTTTCTTAAGACCAACTTGGCCTAATGCACCATAATCATGTGTGCTTCTTTAGTTTGCTTTAGTAATTAGATTATCCCATTGCCACCATTATATATTGTGCATAGGTAATCCAACAATGCTTATATTCTTGGTATGCATACCAAAGGATATGTGTCTTAATCCCTGATTGGTCTATGGTGTCTATTTAAAGATCATGAAGGCTCATTTCTCTATAATGCTGTCGTATTTCCACATGATGAAGAGTAGAGTATTGTACTAGATGTTAGCATTCCTGAGTAGTAATACAATGTTTCTATTATTGCATGGATATGTCCTTGTTTGGTTATTTTATCGGGTAAATCCTCTTGTCTTTATATTTGAATTGTCTAGTTTATTTCTATGTAATGTTTTTCCTTGTGATCCCCAATATGGTATCAAAGATCTTGTGAGATTCACTATTATTTTATTTGAAGATTGAGCTAGCTTATGACAACAATGAATACCTTCTGAGTGCATGATAGATCCCTAGTCATTTTTTATACAAACAGACTTGGTAGATTTCTTGAGTATTGGAGAGCTTCAAAAATATTTTGATTATGGAATGAGACCTCCAAATATCTTATTATTAGTTCTTAAAATCGAAGCTTATTGTCATTTTTAGCCAAATTGGTGCAACCTAGAGAAAAATGGACCAATCCATTGCATTTGAAATGACATATTTTAGTGGAGTGTACCTAAGTTTGTCTCACTCTAAAAGGCCTTCATATCCCAAAGTGAAACTTGTGTTTTTAAAATTTAATTTCAATATCAATTTTTGATAAGATTTCCATCTTTGAAAGTATTCATGGTATTTGTTTCCTTGGTACATTAGTATTTTGTTTTGGCCATATTGTTGTGCAAGAGGGAGTTAACTCCAAATCTCTAATTTGTTAGTGTGGCCCTTGGGGTTATTCAATGGGACAATCTTTATTTTTCATGGTGCTTCCACTTTCCTTGGAATGCAAATCACCTTACATGGATTGTTGTTGTGTGGCCCACATTTTTGGCAACCATGAAATACCATTCATTTTTCAAAGAACTCTTTTTTGCAATATTATTGTGCAACAAAGGCTCTTATTTTTTTTGTAGCCTCTTTCATTGACAAGGTCAAAAAATCTTTTTTGGCTTCATCACCTAATGGCTTTCTTCTAGGGTTTTAGGGATTCATAGCCACTCTATTTTTGGTGAGGCCTCCCCATGACTTAGAATCTAAATCACCTTTAAAACATGTCGTTGTTGTGTGTCCTCCTTTTTTAGCACCCATGAAACAGTACCAATGACTCTAGAGAGCTCCATGTCATGGTTACCAATGTCTCCCATGCCACTCCCTTGGCATTTACATTACTAATTTTGTGAGGCCCCTCCTCTTGGTAACACCACCTTAGAACAATGATTCTCGCATGGCACATCCATATTAGTGATAACACTCTTGGAATGGACCTCTCCCTTTTTATAGCATCAACCCTTTATCCTTCTTGTTGGCATCACCCTCCTCAACAAACTACACCACCTTCAAACCATCGTTGACCCTTTAATGATGTCTCCCACTAGCACCATGGAAACCTCACCGCTAAACATGCTTGGACCTTGGAGACTACATCACCAGCCCCTACACACAAACCGCAAAATGCAAACCCTTGACTAATGACCATGCTCCTTATTCACCTTAAACAACCCTACACATGGACCCTTAAGGAAATCCCACCTGAAACTGAAATGTCATACAAATTCAACACCTCAGAAAGAAACAACATACAAATTTCATGTGTCCCTAATAGATCGTGCATCATCAACTTTTTCAGCCACATATCACTGCTAGATGTCAAATTAGAGAAATTTTGAGGTCAAAAATGGGTCTCAAAACAAAAATGTAGAACAAAAATCAATTTTATAAGAGCCAATAGGGTTCAATATGATGATGTCAACCATGGGGGATGGTTCACCATTTTTGGAGTAAAAAGGTAAAACGATAAAAATAAAAATAAATAAATAAAACTATTTTTTCAAATCGTATTTTCAACTTATCTCCCTACAATTTTACTCAAATTTTGAGCAAGGGCACTTGTTGGATGCAAAATTCAATTTTGCATCCGAGTACCCATATTGCATACTTTTGATGTATCCTACCTACACAAAAAATGTGAAATACATGAAAGAAACATGATTGCAATCACATTTTTTCATGTATTTCACATTTTTGGATGAAACATCCGAGGTATGCAACATGGGTACTGTTTGGATGAAAAATTAAATTATGCATCCAACAAGTGCTCCCGCTCAAAATTTGAGTAAAATCGTAGGGAAATAAGATGAAAATATGAGTTGCAAAAATAGTTTTTCTTTTTTTCCCTCTAAAACTTGATGAGGTAATCTATTAGTATTTTATTATTTCCACTATTATTTTATAATATTCCTTAGGAGGCCCATTTTAAACCTCAAAATTTCTCTAATGACACATCATCAATGTAGCACATTACCTTGCCACATAAACCTACCACAATGTCTCGTCAACCACCTACCATGTCAATGATATTACATGGACTACCACATCATCCATTTACCATTAGTCTACACTACATCAATGATTTGGAGGACCCCTCTATGTTAGCATTCAAATTTCAAAGGCCAATTTCAAAGGAAATAACATTGTGATATTGAGCACAATTTTAATGCAATTTTTTGTAGCATGTAGTTTTCATGCTCTAAACATTCGTGTGGTTGGTTTTTCAAATTTTAATGTTAATTTTTGTTGTTTCTCAATTTTTCTTATAAACACCCTTTTAATCCTCATTCTTATAACTTGTGAAAAGAAAAACAATCATTTGAACACCTTTTTTATTGTTGCTTTTATTAAAGTGCATTAGTTTGTGTGTACTTTGCACTCGTGCAAGCAATTTCTTTCTTATGGCCATTTTATTTTTTTCAAAGTTACAACAAATTTGAATGTAGTCCACTTAACCAAATTAATTATTAATCGTGGAATTCCTACAAGTAAACCTTGTTGAGAAGGGCCATTCATGTTATCGTTTGCAAACAAAGAATGCAACTTTGGATACCTTAAAGAAAGCTAAGTGACTTAACAAAACTACAAGGCTCGTGGAGTCAATGGCAGGTCTCTTCTTGAAGGGAAAGTCTCTTCTTGAAGATTTGTTTCATATTTAGAATATTAACGCTCCAACTAAGATTGGGTGGACTTTGTAACCATTTTCTCTTGTTGATTGGTCATTATGCAATTTCTTGATTTGACAACTTATGATGGCAGTGTTCAACGCATTTTTTGTTGATCTTTAACATTTGAGCTCAATCATAAAACTCTCTATGTTACTTAGATACTTTGGTTTGCATCATTATAGCACTTATATTTATATTTGTCAATTTGGGCATCAAAGTTGGATTTCACTTTAACATGCTCTTTATTATCTTCTATGTCAACTTTTAGAGATTGTCCTTAACAACATTATGGGTTTTCACTTTAATTCTTTATTACTTCTCCTTATGCTCATTGATGCAAACCCTTGTTAGCTTCAATCGTTTTGGGGAAGCATTTTTTGGTTTCTTGCAATGTCTTTCAAGGACTCCACCTCAAGCATTATTTTTATACATGTTATGGTCATGATGACATTATCAAATCTTGTCATCAATTCCTTTACAACTCAATTCAAATTTATGATTGTCAATTCATTTACAACTCAATTCAAACCTATAATTGTATATTGTGTAATGATTTCTTGGATTGAAAATGTGCACCTAATTGTGCTAATTTCATCAAAACCTATATGGAGAAGTTTGTCTCAAGTAAATAGTAATGCTTGAAGTCATTTTTTCAATGTTTGTTTCTTTTTTGTGGAGCACTTTGTCTATCTTTCTTATGCTAACATCTCTTTTGCTTTGAACAATTATGTTGATCATTCACATATTTTTTACTTTTCATTCCTATACATCTTATATTCTTCAACATTAGCACATCAATCATCTTGACAATTGGCATTTTTCCAACTTTTTAATGTTGGCATCATTTTCTACGTAGAGCTCTTATGTTGATCATCGTCGTCTTTTTGCATTTTTGTGCATTTGCATCCAAACCACTTCAACTTCAATGCATTAAACAAGTTTGGCAACTTCAATGTTTGTTTCCTTTTCATGAAGCATCTACATCTAAACCTCTTCAACTGCAACACATTTTGTGGGTCACATTTCTTCCAAGGTGGTGCATTAGCACCACTCTCTCTCTAGAGTACTTATATTCACCAACAACATCATTTTTCATTTTAGAGCATGTGTTTGATCCTATCAGTGTCAAAACCTTCAATGAATTTGTGTTGCTTCCTTATAGGCATGTTTTTTTGCTCATATGTTATTTCGAGCACTCATTGAGATTTTGACTCTTTTCCCTGAAAGAAGGGTCAACTTTCCTTGATTTCTTAAAGCAACATTGCTAATCTTTTTCGTTGTAGTTTTTCTAGATCAACTTCAACACCTATAGGATTCTTCCATTACTTGAAGTATAATTGTTGATCATTGATGGATTTTTGTATTTTACCTTGTTTGTGTTTGATCTTTTCAATGTCGACATTCTTAGTTCTCTTGACAATTGTGATGGAAACCTCCTTTATTGCTATGTACATGTGCATTTTATAATCGGACATTGTTTAGCACACGTTTGAAGCACAAATTCTTGGTTTGCTTGAAGAAATCTTTGGGATTTGCTAAGCTTGTCTATGGCATCATCAAATTCTTTCAACATCAACATTGTCATATTCTACGCCATCCTTTGGACATCATTCTTTGGCAACTTTCTATTGCCAAATATCAAGTCACAACATCAACACTAAGCCCTTGTCACAGCAAGCTTTTACATCTTCAATCTATGTCAAATGTGAAGGATGTTGTCGAAGAGATAAGTTTAATGCCTCCTCCTCCCATGTTTTCCTATCTCAAGATGTTCGAGGGGCG